>JBBPMM010000480.1:0-21102 GCA_038090335.1 Solioccasus polychromus
CCTAACCCTAACCCTAACCCTAGTCGGTCTTTCGGACTAACCACTCCCGTGGTCAAGGACTCGTCGCCCCGTCGACCAGCCCTTGCGGCCCACCCCCGGCAGGGGGGTCAGTCATCATCCCGCTATGGTGCCTGGCCAGGCCCAGGTATGCTACACTCCTACTAGTACTCCTAATCTAAACTAGGTACTACTGGTCTAAAAAACTCGACGAACAAACGGGGGAGTTATATACAGTGTATTCAAACTCCGCTAGACTGTAGCAACGGTAGGGACTGACGGTTGTCAGTGTTACCAATAATAGACCGGACAGAAATAGTGCGAAGCCCGCCACTCCGCAGTCCGGGACCCGGAAAGGTACCCATGCCCTATATATTTATAGGACTGGGCTAAGTCGCCAGCATGGGAGTGCTCCCATGGGTCTCTATGATTAGAACGGAGCCCGCTTCGGCGGTCCACTTTCGGGTGGAACCCGTTCTCTGGTGGGAGGTACGTTCCCGAACCTTTGGTCCGCATTACTAAGACCGACAGAAATACCGGCCGCCATACCGGACTTCGTCGGACTATTGACCACAGCTTGGTAATGTTCCGGTCTAACAATATCTATTGTCTCCCATAGTCGTAATACTAAATGACACACGCCAGCCGTCCACAGTGTATAAGAACTGTGCGTGTCAATCTGTCGTCGTTCGATAAAAACCTAGAGGTACTGATGAGGATACCCGAAAGGTCGCCGTTGAAGGTCGCTCCTTCACCGGCCTTTACCTCTAGGTCTTCCCCATCACCAACTGTCCACTACACCCACCGGCTTTTGCTTGTGAGGTCCCCCCTAACCCTAACCCTAACCCTAAAGGACGAAACCCCTATGTAAACGAGATGCCCCTAAGTCCCGACCACAGTGCAGAGAGGGACGTGAGTGGACTCGAGTCACGTGACAATGCGTCACGTGGAGGACACCAGTGGAACGTAATCGTGAGACGCCTCCTCACTCCCGGCACTTCGTGCCGGTCATTCGTCGGCCTCTTCTAACCCGGTAGTTTGCTGTGCGACCCAAAGGTACTTAAAGCCAGGTACGCACTGTGACGTCAGTTCCCCGACTAAGTAGGTCTGATGAGTCAACACAACGAAATAGGCAACCTGTCCCTGGAAAGGTCAGGTCTATAACCTACCAGTCAATTGACACACCCCCGGCACTTCGCTCAGATACTCCCCCCTAACCCATGCTATTGTTCTACTAACCCGGTAGTTTGCTGTGCGGCCCAAAAGTACTTAAAGCTAGGTACGCACTGCGACGTCAGTTCCCCGACTAAGTAGGTCTGATGAGTCAACACAACGAAATAGGCAACCTGTCCCTGGAAAGGTCAGGTCTATAACCTACCAGTCAATTGACACACCCCCGGCACTTCGCTCAGATTCTCCTCCCTAACCCTAACCCCTAAGTCCCAACCACAGTGCAGAGAGGGACGTGAGTGGACTCAAGTCACGTGGAGGACACCAGTGGAACGTGATCGTGAGACGCCTCCTCACTCCCGGCACTTCGTGCCGGTTGTTCGTCGGCTTGTTCTAACCCTACCTGAAGTCCCCCAGCGACAAGATAGAGCGCTTCAGCCAAACGAAGATGTCAAGAGACCCTGGGGACCCAACAGGTGATGACGAGCGTCATCCAGACGAGCCCAGAGAGCCTACCGACAACATGGCGAGGGTGAGAGGGGGTAATGTCGAAGAAGAAAACTCAGACAAGTCGAGCACGTCAAATGATAGTGCATGCGTACTCGACAAGCTGCGCAGCTCACCTGGCGACAGTGATAAACCATATGACGCCGGTAATCCAGCGTTAACTTACCTCACAAATCCCAATACCCGGACGGAACGGCTGGACCAGATAGTGCAACCGGGGAAGCACACAGCGATGAGGTGACAGAAGATGTCAACAGGGCAGAGCGAGTGCACGGGAGAGTGCACATTGAGGGGGAGACGGCGACAACGTGACAGCGAATGTCAATTGATGGGGAGAGTAGATGTACAAGGACACAAGAGCAATCGACGTCAGAAAAACCTGATGAACGGGATCAGCACACAAGTCAGGATATCACGGACATACCTGAACATTCCCCACCTACTCTTCATCCACCCGAACCACCAGGCGGACCCGCCCAGTGCCAGAACGCTACCCCAAGAGTTGAGTTCGAGGGGGTGCGCATACCTATTGCGAGTTCAAATGGCAAGCCTACCATTGGTGAAATGGACATGAAGGACGCATCGTGAGCACCGATATACCACAGAGACGCCACGAACCAACTGGAATGGACACCAGATGGAACCCCAGGCCCATGGCTTGGGGGGGAGTGAGCCGATTGGACGAGCGTCAAAGCTGAGACCACCGGCGGCGGCAACACGTCAACAGCGTCGAATGGCGTCGGACAAGATGAGAAACGCCTGGAAGAAATGCAGAACGCATTAGAGCGACTGCAGGAGCTGCAAGAACGAGCACACTCACCAGAGCGACCTCAAGACGACCCATACAGCCCGGAAGACGAAGCGGACATGTCAATACAATGGACGTGGATCGTGGACGAGAGAAGCAAGCCGAAGTAGCTGCGCAACTCGTCAGAACTGCTGGACAAATGGTCAAACGACCACAAGGCATAGTACTCACCTAGGAGATTGCTACACACGCCATAGAACCCAGGCAGCGACTCCGTCGCACCGGGCGACTCCAAAAGGTCCCAGAAACCCACCACGTGTCGAGAGAACCATGAAGACAATGATGCGAATGCGCCGTGTCGAGTTGGGGGTTCCAGAAGGCCTGGAGAAGGTTCAGGAGGTGAGTGGCGACGTCGAGAAGGATTGGAACCAGGGAATCGAGGATGAAAGCATCGATATTGATGGAAATGGATGGCGCGGCAACTGTGCGGCAACTATGCGGCAACTGTGCGGCAACTGTGCGGCAAGTGTGTGGCAACTGTGCGGCAACTGTGCGGCAAGTGTGTGGCAAGTGTGCGGCAAGTGTGCGGCAAGTGTGCGGCAAGTGTGCGGCAAGTATCCGATAGGTATTCAACAGCATCAAGAAAAACATAAGTCACCAAACAGTATATTGCAGGAGTTCCAGCATTCCAGGAAGATCCCCTTCTATACAGTCTCATATAGTAGTAAATATTCTCCAATAACATCCCATATTCAACTTACTGCTTATATGACACACTATGAACCACTGTAATATACTGTACTGTTGTACTGACTGTAGCCTAGTGCTGTGTATATTATGTCTTTTTTGCTAATGAGGTGCTCAGCAAGTCTTCGTATGTGTTTTCCGGTGATCGCCAAGTGTCCGTAAGTGTGATTTATAAGTGTTTTTTGCGTGTGTTCGTACAGTCTCCTTTTGATTGGCAAGGTAATCAACAAGGGTTCAGCAAATATCCCGACTTGTTCAACAAATCGGTCGTAGGGTGTCGTTCAAACAGCATGTATTTCTATATTTTTCCTCCAATGTCTGTACATTTCCTATTAAATATTCCGCATGTCTTCGCATGTTCATTTTCGTCCGTCCACATCCTGGTTTGTATAACGAAGTATATCATGCGACATTATACATGCTACAAATGGCGTGGATCACGAGCTCCAAGGAGCCATCTGTGCAGACTAAGACCAAATGTATCTGCCAATACGCCATGCATTGCATTACCCATACCCGACATCCAGAGACTTGTTGTTAAACTCCGTTCAATTTCGTTGACAAAGTATCCAACCTTCTCTCCTTTGATAATGATGCCGATATCGAGCCTACAAAAAAGCGCGGTGGAGGGTGTTCCGATGACAAGGCCTTTCTCCATACGGACAAGGGAGGACCATATACTAATGGCAAACTCCTCAAACTCTTTTTTTGCCTTCTGTCTGTCATCGTGTGTACCGAAGTTCGCGTCACGCATTTCGCTCGCGTGTGGTAGCGTTCCCCTCTTCAACATGAATGTTCTGCATATAATTTATAAGTCACGTCCTCCATCTTATTATTTACATCGCGACCTGTGACTCACTTTATCTCCTCCAACGACCAAAACGTAGACGCTGTCTGCGCTTCCCATGCGTCCACGTCTTTACGCTTCCATGTATGCACGGTGTGGATCAGCGACCCATTCACAATGAATGCCCTCCATTCTCCGAGCATCTCAAGGGAGTCCACATATTCCTGCATAAGCCACTTTTCGCCATATGGAGCTTGCGAAAGCAGGTATTCCGGCGTGCGCCTGCGCCTGTCATTGGGAAAAATGACATGAGAGCTGCAGTCACTGTTGGACCGCTTCAAAACGGTATTGTTTGGAATGGTTAGTTTGCCAATATCCTCAGGCTGGAGTAACTTGCTCGAAGGGCGCATGGCTTTATTGCGCATCGCAATTACATCCAGTATGGCACAGTCAGGATCCTTTAATCCAGCACGTTCCAGTTGCTTTGGGGGAGGCCAGACCAGCAAGCCTGTCGATTGCAGGGCATGAAGCCGACTGGTAAATACTTTCAGCTCCTCATCATTCCTCCACCCATACGTGCCGTTGGCCCTACATTGATGCGACTTCAATGGTCCAGTGATGGTGCGAGTGGGCGTATACACACCTATACTCTGTCGTATAATCAATTCCACCCAACACACAATCATACTTCAATATGTCGGAAAGTTCACCATCATCACCATAGGTAATGGTGTGCTTGAATGCACTCCAGTCCATGTAGGAAACCCTGAAATACTTCTTGTCCGTGGTCCTGCACTTCAGCATAGAGAGCCGGTGTATGATCCATAACTAGAGATATGGTCATCCTTGTATTGTATTAATAACCAGAAAAATAGATAACATACCCATTCAGATATTCTGACATTTACCCTTGGATCGCTAGGGTTTGCTCCTTCCGTAGTGCTTCCACTGCGCCTACTGAACACATAATCTGGTATAGTTTCCTTCATGCCAGAGAGTGCTGATTTTGGGATGGAGCGGTCTGCATATGCCAAGTCCGACTGTGCCAGAAGGAGTGTGGGACGTGCTCTCGATGGATCTGGTATGTAGAGGAGTTTGAATGTTTCCAAGGTCGATGGCGAAACACCTGGGTCCACGAGGGGGTAGTCAGGGAGGTTTGAGTTACGGCTATCTGTGGAGGCGACAGAGAGGATGGAACGCTCGCGAGTGTATGATAGACGTTGCTCGGTGCCTCCCATGGGATCGTCTGGCAGTTCCTCATACACCATCCCTTCCTTCATGGTCGATTCCATTTGTTGACCATGCTCTACCTCATCGTCCCCATCGGGTTCCATATTGTCACCTGGTATCCGCTCATCCATGTGACTATCGACATCCATGGCGCCACTCTGTAGCCCATATAACCTTTCAAGATCATTGACATGGATATCCAGTAGGTATGCCATGTATGTGTTGTCCGAATATCTTGCTACGTTTCGAACAATGGGTATGTAAACTTGCAGCTCCTCTCGTGTGGCGGGACGTGACCGGTGGACACGGTCATAAGTAGCACTGCTGCTGAGGCCAGCATAGCCGGGACAGCTTTCATTACAATCAGGGTGTTTCTTTGAAGCTATAGCATGTCTTGGACAAGATGAACCCTCTTTCCGCCAAAGGGGTGTAGTCGTTGCAGGATTGACACAACTCCCGGATGCCCCAGTAACGCAGGTGTGGATGCAAACCTCGAACCCTTTCATTTCCCGGTTATAGCTCCTCATATCGCCGTTTAGGTGGGGCTGCTAGTGTGGAGATGGAGAAGGTGTTGTTTGGTGTTCAGCATGAGCCTCACAATATAAAGGTCTTTTATGCAAAGTACTGCCACCTAAGCCCGTCTGCTTTGCATGATGTTTCCGTCCGAATCAGGAATCATGGCATGTTGAAGGAATCCAGGGGTCCACCAATTTGCTAAGAAAGTACACATCTGATAAGCGGTCCTGGCAACCATCTCTTGCCGCACACTTGCCGCACACTTGCCGCACACTTGCCACACACTTGCCGCACACTTGCCGCACACTCGCCGCACACTTGCCGCACACTCGCCGAACAGTGGAATCGATGAACAATTACGAAATTTTCACACACATGGACCATATATGGTAGGTCTGTTCCGCATCCATTATGACGTTATCAATTCAGCATATGTTTAAAAGTGTGGAATGATCGTTCTTCCAACTGCATCCTGCTACGACAAACAAAGGTGCGCGTCCTCCTCACATACCTATAATCACATCTTCATTCAAAGGTATCTTCACCACCAAACAGCCATGGCATCACCACAAACTCCACGATGGTCCTGGCTCCCTTCGGGGACACTCTTTCCAATAGAGCCAGTGACCCAGTCAAGGATAGAAAAAGAAATCGCATGTGCGTATTGGCTTGAGAAGACTTCTGATGGGATTACGGTCCAGTGGTTAGATGATGAAAACCCAGATCGGGGAGGGTGTTACATGCCCATTCCTGTACGGTATGAGTGGCCTGTTCGCCATTTCCTTTACCGCGGATACGTCCTCTCGCAGCTTCTATCCATGTCACATCCCGTGATAGGACTCACTGATGATATACTTGGGGCGATGCGGGCAAATCTTCTGTACCACTTCTCCGTCTTAGACTTCTGTCGTCCAGCATTCCGGGAAGCCGCTGAGACACGAGAAGATGTCAACATTTTGATGTTCGACATATATATGGCCGAGGACTGCTACGTTGGAAGACATGATCCTGCCGCAGTGTACATGTGGCAACGTGAGCACCCAGAAATCAACCTACGGGCAACTGACATCTTTCAACTGGGTAACATATTTACTTTTGATCATCTAGTGTGACTGCGTACTTACCAATCCAACTTCCAGACTGGAAATATCACGCAACGCGATATGGGGAAGACTGGATTGTGCCATCAAATGAAAATATGGTCAAACGCTCAAATAGATCATCACTTATTTCCTGTGCAATAAAGGCATACCATGACTGGTATGAGCTACCGTATGCTATCATGGAACCATGCGAGGATGGCAATGAAGAGCGCTATTATGCTGGGGGTACGTTGCACCAACCTACACATACAGAGTTACTAACTAATTATTAATCTTGTATTTGAAAGATGTCCTTGCAGAGCTGCTTGATAGCGATGATATGGGAAATACCACCGAAGATGTGGAAGATGGAGAGGATGATGCAGAGGGTGAATCTGACTCGGATGCATAGTAGTAGTAGATCCGAACAGTAACAGTGATGTTTTCATAACAGCCGTGTGTTATGCCAGCTTTTTGGAATTAGTTGAAGCTAGTATCTCATATAGATTCAATAACAGCGGTATGTAAGAAGGGACTAAACAATCCCCTATCTCATGGGTCTGATGAATCCAGAATTAAGTGCTCACCATTGTCAACAGTCATTTATTGCCTTTCATTTATTCAATCCAATGCCCTTATAATGATATATGAATGTATGTATTACTAAAGCTTCAGCCAGACCATACCAATGTCCACCATCTTAACTAACCAGCATTTACAACAATCATTTTGATGTAGTAATAGTAGTACAGTCGACTCTCTCATAACCCATACCCAATCGGGGCCACCTGGAGCACGAAGGACTAAATTTCACAGAATGACCTTGGTAGACAGATTACAGTACAACATCCATTCTATCTAAGATCCGTGCAAGACACACCAGGTTGAATTGGCGATTTGGGCTACGGAGCGGCCGGAATAGGTATGGGTTATAAGAGAGTCGACTGTAGTAGTAATTAGTAATTAAACAGTGCGATAAAAGCAGCAAAGCAGTGCATAGTCATGGAAATAACATTGTCGAGAGGTCTACCTCTGGTCCTCGATCTCTCCAACTTCCAGTCCGCATCTCTGCAAATGCATCAACAACTTTCAGAATGATCATCACTGCATCCATGATCTGCAAAGCTCGCACACGCTCTCCTGCCAGCTCTTTAGCAATAGTTTCGGATGATCGCATTTTTACTATATCTTCCCCCTCTTCCAACATTTCTTGAGTGACTGACTTGATGATTGAGCATAAGCCAATAAGACACCTCTTGTAAAATTCTGTGAAATTGGCATTATATATGTGTGGGGATCATGAATAGGTGACTGTAGTAGTAGTAGTACTCACTCCGGGTTGGGGCAACATATGGCAATGCAATGGCCATGCGGTACAACTTGCGCAGCATACCAGGGTGTATCGCATTTGTCCCCTGAAGCCTTTTGACAGCATTGCGATCGAGACCGAGGTCGAATACCAAAGCGAATTCAGTTAGATGCATAGTGTCATATGAATACAAATGTCCACCAGACATGATCGTGTGATTGGGGGTATAAACCATATGGTTCATCCCAGGGGGTTGAATACTATGGATTGTGAGCATAACAGGATGCCAAGGGATGTTACGAAATGTAAGCACTCACAGAACTCCATCATCTTCACCGAGAAGGAGTGTCCCAGGTCGTACACCCACATTGTATGTTTCTGCTGCTAGGGGATACTTGTAGTATTTGGTCCAGCCTTTTAGGACCGCTTCTTGGTTGCTGTCGTCGGTACCGTCAAGGTCAAGAAAACACCATATTTTTGCCCCTTTGCGCACAAATGAATATGTAACCTGACCTGCAGCATCATGATGAGGGTATGTCAGGAACCCAGCATGGGTCATGACGTCCCAGCCAACGGACCGCCAGTTATCGGTATGGATGTACTGCGGGCCTATCTCCAGTCGAATCACCTTGCGTACTGAGGATGATGGCCCAGACAATTGATATGACTCCATGGCAGTCGCCGTAAACGCATTCCCATCATCCATAATGCTCCTGAAACATCCATGTGGGGAATAAGTCGTACCGAGTAAAATAGCGACACACCGTACAAACGAGGGAATCTCGGGGACAAACGAAGGGAGGTCAAGACAGTTCCATACCTTGCCCTTGCCCTCATCTGCAGCTTTTGCAAACTCGGATAGGTTGCCTGTGGTCATATAAGCCGTGTAGTCACGGTCACCCACAGGCGCTTTCAGGACTTTTGCCCGTGCATGGGCATCTGTAGATATATTTTAATCTGCTGAGCAAAGCAAAGCAGTGGTGGGTGAACAGGCTTACCTTGCCAAGTGACCGGCTGGTGTAAGGGAGGCCGAAGATATTGAATGGACTCCCCAAACAGATATCCCATTGCTTCTTGTGGACACCATCCTTTCACCAATACAGCGATGCCTCTGGATAATAAATCACGCAGTTTTTTCTGGGTATCCAAACCTTCTGTATATGCCAGCACACAGAGCATGGGTTCTGTGCTACAAACAACTTCTTCTGCCGGACTGGCTGATGCCATAAATCTAGTAGCATCGACATCCTGTAAATGATTGAATGCAAGAGGATGTCTATGTGTCAGGATTCCCTCCCTGGTCTCATGAAGAATCTGGCCTACCTTCTGACATGTTGTGGGGCGATAGGTTGCTGCCTGAAGGGCAGGCCATGACAGACGTCTGGAACGCTTTTGGGGGATGTGACAATCTCTTATTAATCGGTAGTAGTCTTTTGCAAACATTTCAGAACCACCTGCAATGAAGGATGTGAATGGAACTTGGGGAACATTGCTTCTACAATACATACCATCTATCAACTCTGGTGTATCGCCTTGATCTACAAAGTCCTTGGTATTATTTCCGGTAACAAAGCTGGCTGTAGAGTATAGACTATTAGTACCATCCGTCCCTGTACATTTCTGGATAACGCACATGTACACGTATTTCTGGTACTAGTAGTACCCTCCCTTTTCTCGATGGTGTCCTCAATGTCCATCTGCATGTCTGCGATTGAAAAATGGAGTTTCTGACTGAAGTCATCGTCCAGATGGGTTAGGGTTGTATCATTTTTATGCTTTGTTGATGTCGATGTTACTGGCGTTTCAACGGCAATACTAGACGTGGAAGCGATAGATTTGGATATCTTGCGAGACCGCTTTTTCCGTGGTGGACTGGTTACAGCCTCCCTAGCAGCCCGCTTGGAAGTTCTAGCTGCCATAGGATAACCCACATCCCGGGCAATGAGCTCGGCTAGCACAGCAACAGCGCTTGGATTATCCATCGCGATTTGGAGATGCCTGGTATCCTCGGCCGCGATGTATAGCAGACCCTGCGTATTGCAAGGTATGGGATATGCGTCGATATCTACTAACGTCAACTTTGGTGGGTCCTGGGGGTCCCATGCAACCCAGCCTGATTCCAGGTACAAATGTACCTCATGGGCAGGTGCATTGGGAGTGATGGTCACGTAGAGGTCACCTTCGTGTGCACTGATTGGAAGTTCGGTATAGCGTCTACGATCTACATAGACATCATAGGATCGTCTACGGTCATCTTCATCGTCATCATCATTATCAGTCTCCTGATGAGACCGTCTACCGTCTGTAGAAACAGGGGGGAAGTGGACGATCTTGACGCCTCTGTAGAACGACATTGGATATATGGGTTGAGGGGTGAGTAGTAAGTAATATTATAGGGCAATGAAACTAGTCACCCTTATATGTATTATTCTATGCGGTGCCTCGTGTGTTGGAACATGTCACGTGGCCATTACTACTTATGTCTCATGTGGTGATAGGTCAATGTTATTACTCTATGTCCGCACGTGTTGTTGGTGGTGCTTAATCATTCCACAAGTGTGTAACTGTATGGTGTACGTGTTCCCCTGCTGCAAAGTTCAGTGTCTCATCCAAGTAACTTCCTTTGATCAAACCATTCATAAATATTGGTGCATTCAAGTGTTTGGCAGTTGTTTGGAAAGCGTTCAGCAGGTGTTTGACGGGTGTATGACTGGTATGCAGTAGGTGTGTGGCAAGTGTGTGGCAAGTGTGTGGCAAGTGTGTGGCAAGTGTGTGGCAAGTGTGTGGCAAGTGTCCGGCAAGTGTCCGGCAAGTGTCCGATAGTACAGCATCAAGAATAAAATAAGTCACTGTATATTGTAGGAGTTCAAGTGTTCAGAAATCATGATCTGTGTAACCAACTTGTGGTGTTCTCCTCCGTTCCTACATCATACTCTGGTAAGTGTTTGGCAGGTGTGCGGCAGGTGTGCGGCAGGTGTGTGGCAAGTGTGCGGCAAGTGTGCGGCAGGTGTGCGGCAAGTGTGCGGCAGGTGTGCGGCAAGTGCGTGGCAATTGTGCGGCAGGTGTGCGGCAAGTGTGCGGCAGGTGTACGGCAGGTGTGCGGCAAGTGCGTGGCAATTGTGCGGCAGGTGTGCGGCAGGTGTGCGGCTTTAGTATACACACCATGGTATTCTGAAGAGAGAGAGAAAAGAAAAAAAAGGGGGAATATTGGAGCTTGTTAAACTTGTACAAATGTCAATTATGTTCATTAATACTGTTTGCCATATTTGAGGCTGGTAGTTGTTTGAGTATTAGCAGTAGCGATGCTATATCAGATATCCCTTGCGAACGGTTGCGAGTAGTATTAATTAATGGCTCTACTGTATCACTACATTGTTCCAAAATATTGAACTACTACTGTGGTACAGACCTACTACTGTGGTACAGACACCAAGTGGATTCCGAACAGGGCTGTAGGTATGCATGACACATACTTTATTTGGTAACAATGAAATACAGATCGCCATATTACAAATGGGGGAATGCGCATTGTCCGTTTTACACTTATAAAGGTCAAGATATCTTTGAACTCCGACATATTCCCTGCACGCATCTCTTCTCCACTCATTATGGCCGACCTCTTCTTTCCGTTAAATGCTCCTGATGCCATGGAATTAAGATTAGTGAAGGTAACACGATACTTTCCTTCAGTAACCGTCGACAAGGGCGATTATTTCAGTGTCCGGGTTATGGGCATGGACCATAATGCAGTCGTCGAAAAGGCCATCATCATTCCTACTTATTACCACGAACATCTACGTCGATTCATCTGGCGCCATCATCTCTACATGGAGATCGACTCTCGGGCGAATGACTTGGCGCTACCACATGGGCTGCGCCCACTACTACAAAGATACATTCAATACATGGACGGCATTGTGGAAGGGCTTACGACGACGGTGAAAAAGAACTATGGGGATCCTCACTACCGCTCGCAGCTATTTGATGCATATCTAGCGGTGGAGTATCTTGTCGGTCGCCATGAGTATGATATAGTTGGAGCATGGAGGAAGGAGAACCCAGGCACACCACTAGAGTGTTGCAACATTGATACACTCAGTATGTGCTTATTCATCTCATATGCATCTACTGACTTGGTGCAACCATTCTGGCTGCAGACTGGCCGCAATTCTACTCTGAGAAGGACCATGAAGATTCGATGTTGTCTGGCTCACATTATGGGCTACGAGTTTCAAAGGTGCCACCCACAGATTGGCAAGGCCTTGTCGATCGTGTCGCCACACACCTCCACCGTCCGAGCATGCGTGAGTTTCTATTTTTCATTGTATAACAATAAAAATGTAGAGCGCCATCTAGGTCCCAAAGCCTTGAAGAAACTAAAGCGAAAGAGAGTGACAAATGAGGCCAATGAGGCCACGCATGGGGGCAAGGCCAATAAGGGCAAGGGCAAAGCTAAGGACGCAGACACAGGACCTCCTTGTGAGTGGTATATAACACTTCAGATCGCATAGCTAATTGTTTGTCAGTGGGTGCTTCCAGGGCAAAGGAATATCCATCTGCACCTCCACACAGAAACATCAATCAAACTGGTGGGTCACACACTTCAACTGCTGCCCACACTTGACTGATTTCTAATCCATCTGATATGTATTAGCAGGTTCGTCGAAGGCTCAAAAGAGACGTGGTGGTGAGAGCAGTTCTCTTGCTGCATGATGTACAGTGATTGCTAAATACCGTGAAGCCACATCTGGCACCATCAGCAGACAGGGCACCACTGCTGGGTCACCAGACCCCTCAGCTGACAGTGGTCCCTCTAAGGCCACCCGGACTGGTAGTTCACATGCGACCTCCACAACCACAAGTTTATCACATGCTATATTGGATCCTGCAACCACTCCCTCTACCAATGTTCCGACTCAACCAGCACCTTCAACCTCTGCACAAGCCCAGTCTGAGGTGTTGGAGACGCCTACGGAAGCTTTTTCCCGACATGTTTCAAGGGCTCCGTCGACTCGGGCCTCCCGTGAGCCTTCTATGCAGCCTTCTGTGGGGGTATTGGCACCATCAGGGATCCTCCCTGATGTTGCTGTATTGAATAGGCTGATGGGGTCAGATAGTTAGTTGTCATACAAATGAATATATGATTTTTCATTGTCTAAAATGACAGCAGATGCAATGATCAATAGTTTGAATGATGCAATACACCGGGTGCGTAATGAGATATCATATAGACAATTGCTAGTGTTCTTACTGCTGCTAACAGTCCAGGGAAGTTTCCTATAGTCCTATGTCCATGTTGAATGACATGGAGGATCTAGAGAGTGATTGGGAAGGCTCTGCAGCAGGTGAGTGAGATAATGTTGCACATATCAAACTTGTTGCCACCAGTTTTGCTGCTGTGTCTACTTGACCACTGAATCACTGAATCTCTTGTAGATATCCCCAGCTCACCTCCACTATGGTTTCCTCCCTCTCCAAGTGAGGTGAAGAGTGTGGCAGAGTTGTCAGAGGAGTTTCTCTTATCCACATCACCCAATCCTCCAACTTCCAGAAGTCCAAGTGAGTGGATGGATGAGGACTTCATTGATGACATCAGCGCATGCTATCCATCCCTGGAGTCTATCCAACCTGCTTCGGATAGTATGGATATAGCACTAATGAGGCAGAACATTGTATCTGCATGTGATCAACTCACTACTACAGCAGAAGCTATTAAAACAGGGTATGAATCTAATTCATCACATCTGCAAGTTTAAAGACAGTTTATTGTGCAGCTTTACACCACAACACATTGAATCTGTTTTATGTAAGTACATTTATATATGTTGTATGACTTGCCAACCACACAATTAAACACCTACTCTGGCAATCCTAGGCAATGTTGACTCTGAGGTTATTTCATCAGCCACACACCAAATGCCATTGGGTCAGAGGAGTCAAGGTTCTGGATTGCAAAAGAAGGTAGCAGAAGACAATAAATTCCGCATAGAGGCTGTACCGAGAGCCGAATCTTCAGAATGCCCCTATGATTATGACTCTGTGACCCTTGTCATAAAGTCACAGGATATCATGGAGAGGATAGATGCCAGTGTCAAATCTATAAGACATGCACACATCAAAGACACTCAGGCTGGGCATCAAAACCAAGATAGGCCAAAGGAAGCCACTAACAAGGTCTATGCAGAACATGGTAGTGTCATTATGATGACTAGCACATGGACACCTGCACTGACTGAATATTTGATATAGATATGAGTGGGCCATGTTCCATGCTCTTAAAATGGCTCTATGGTGTGATAAGCATGTGTGAACAGGATGACAGTACCCTTTGTGCAGAGGTATGACATGACTGCACAATGATGTGACATGCTATCAAACATAACAACTGATCTACATCCATTTAGTTGGTAAATGGCATGAAGCTTATCAATCAGCTTGCACACAATCAAACAGCTCTTACACGCATTCGTCAGGAGATGCACAAGGTAAGGCAATCATACTGAAATTGTGATTCATTAGACATATCTATGTTTTTTTTTGCAGACAGAGTTGAATAATGTGTTGGAACGATTGGGACGGTATTTCATTAATCTTCGAAAACAAAACATAGAGGTAGATTCAGAAACGAGGAATGCATTTGTGTTACTCTATAACCTCATACAAGAGGAGAAGTAATATCAATCATGCATTTGAATGCCATGCTTGTCATACCCATATTGTACATATGAATATCAATGCTATGATCATAAGAAACCCACATTTCCTTGCAAATGACAGGTTGGGCAGTCATAGTACATATGTGCCACATCTGTAGAGATTTTGATATGCTCTCCCTTTTCCAGCAAGTTCACATTAATACCCATGGACGTCCAGTCAGCATGAGTAGGGCCATTGTGGGAGTGTTTCAGTCTCTCATATATCTGTTGGGCAGCCATAACTGATTGACCATTGCCCACAATACCATCATTCTTCCCTCGTTGTATGGGCTTGTGTAGAATATGTAGGAAGATATCCCTGTATGGCCACATACCATCAAGTGTAGTGCCTTCCATGAGAATATTTGGAACTCCATGAGGACCAAGTGTCTGATGCTGATGACAGTTGAGACAGGATACATGATGCCATGTTTTGCATGAGCGACATAGACGCTGAATGTGCCTGTCTGGATTATATGGCTTCTGACATACTGGGCAGGTGGTGATTTGATCCTGTCAATAGGTTAGGGTGTAAGTAGTAAGTAAGTAAAACAACAACAACATGTAATCAAGCACAGGAAAGAGTATTACCATGATGCGATAGCAGCTATGTGTAGTGCCTTTTCTTGCCTTGCCTGGATGTTGTTTCTTCTGAGGTAATGGCTCCATTGTCCATCGCCAATATAATGATCCTGGTTTGATAAGAGGATGGTATAGTGCACTGTCATCATGAAACTGGATGATGATCTCATCAGCTATAGTCAACATGAATGTTATGAATTACACCACAACCAACTCATATGAAAGAGCTCACACTCAATACAAGCAGCCTCAATGATGGATAGTTCATTTGATAAAACCAGCTCATTGAAGGCCAAGTAAGAATGAAAGCTGTATATGCAGTTTTAGTGACAGCAGTGTTTGAATTCATGACATGTGATTACCTTTCTGCAGTGACATCTATCTTGCGAAAAAACCAATGTACCATGGTCCATATACTCTCTGGTAGTTCCTGTGAAATAAATATTACACAAAGACATGTAGTTATAACAAAGACAGTATACTCCATCATTCTCAGTCATTTTAATTCGGATGTCTGTTATCTTGGCATGCCATATTTCTTCATTATAAGCTCTAATGGCCACACTGAATATTTCATATTGTTTGCATTAGTATATTTAGGAAAGCCACATTATATATGATAGTCTACCCACATGTCATCTCGGCAGAAGGTGTGGGTTTCTGTATGTATCAGTAAATCATTCAATTCAGTGATTGACATGGAGTGGATAATTACCCTGTGTTTGCTCATTAATAACTATGGAGAATACAGATACATAAGAAATTGCTGATAACATGTTCTTGCATAATAAGCACATACCAATGTATTTTTCAGCAGTAGGCAGCTTTGAAAACTGTTCCAAGGTGGGTGTTTCACAATTGGTCAGCATGGCGAAACTGTAGATAGCACACAATGGGTCGGTTGTCTGTGATAAAGATTCAGGATCATGTATATCTCTGTTCGTTCTTTTTGAATTGTTGTGGCCCGAGTTGACCCTGAGTAGTAATAAGGTTACTCCTTTGAGTTGCAAATTAGTGATATTGATCCTGATTATGTTAGTCAAACCCTTGATTTATGAGAAATTAACATATTTTTATGGCATGCCAAATGATGTATATCATAAAAGCCCATTGCTGGCAAAAAGACATCATACGCACCATATCATCATTATGACTGGCCATCATCAAAGGAACTCATTCCATCAACCATCTTTGGAGGATATCCTGCTTCAGCTACCAACACTGACTGTCTCATCCTCACAGTCATCTTATAAGGCTCTTTCTACAGATAAACAATATGCTCAATCACTGCAGTCATTTGCATCAATTCCATCTTCCTTTGATGAAATATTGAACCATATTGCAAGATCTAAGCTGGACAAAGGCATTGATCCTTGCAATACCCCTCACAAATTATCCTTTGATGAAATACTGGACCAATATACCACTCAACCACTTAGAGGAAACCAAGTGGTGGGTGAAAAAATGTCAGGTATAAATTTTCCATGCTCTAATATATTCATAACATGGCCACTTACTGTCTTGTCTGTATCCCATCTAACTTCAAGTGGATACTAGAGAAGGTATCCTTCCAAAAAGAATGTATATGGAAAATGATCCTGTGAACTCTGTACATCAAGGTAAGCATGGCCTTTATTACTTGTAGATTCACTCATATGTGATGACCTCATCCACTCTTTTAGACACAACTCCTCAAAGTGATCCCTTTGATGAACTATTGAATCATTATATTGTACTTGCTGCTAAGGAAAATGAGCTGGAAAAGCAAGATAAATCATTAGGTATCATATTGTGCAATATCATTGGTCTGATGGTTGATCATACAATTTAACCCACTATTTACTATTCACAGATCAGATGAAAATAGGATGCAAATCTCTCAAACGAAAATGTCTAGAAGAGGATGATCAAGAATTGGAATATCAAGGCATATATATTCATGTATACATATATATTGTATATGACTGACATTGTCCTTATTTATTTAGAGCTGCCAGTTGTTTCAAAAAGGCCAAGAGGAAGACCACGCAAAAATATATGTTCATGTAGGTATAAATAGCATGGATTTTATTTTATTTTTATAGACTTATTTGATTTATAACAAATAACAATATTAATAGCCACATTGCCACCATTGGAGATGCATGGTATGTATTCTATCTCAAATCAGCAGGTGATATATATCATTTATGTTTTTCAGTTACAAAACGAAAGAGGGGAAGACCTCCCAAACGAAAGCATTCTCGAAAAGTACATACTGCCCTTGCAGCAATACAGAAGGAGCCATTCATGGAGAATGTTCCACCATCCAATAAACAAGCTGATCAAAATAATGATAAAGAACAATCAGTGATCATATATCCATGGGAACAGGCTCCACAGTCACCACAAGACCAGCCACAGCTTCCAGCTCGAATGTCACGGCAAGAGATTGGTGGTAAGACATACATCTTATTTGATCAATTCTTCTTGAAATTTAATTTCAGCCATGGCAATGTCATCTGGGGCCCTATGGTATAGTGCATACATGGAGCTTGAGACACTTGGAAACAAACAGTGGCTTGATAGTGTCATCTGTGACTTTTATCTGGCCTCTTTTTGGCATGACAACGAGGAAATTGCTCACTGCCGTTTTCTTATGATCAGCCAGCTACAACCCAATCTTCAATTCAGTCCTGAGGAGATTGAGGCTTATAGGTACCTGCATCATGTGCCTATTGATGAACCTTGTCCTATGGTTCCTGTGGCATTCCTTGTGCATGATCTGACATCTGCACATTATTTTGCAGTTGTGTTTGATTATGCTGGTCATACAGCATATGTTTTTGGAAGAAAGGTCAGCAACAACAATCCACACTATAATCCAAGCTGGCAAGCTTGGAATGGACCAGAGCGCTGGAAAATGATAGCTGACCTTCATCATTGGAATGGTGGCGATTCTGACTTGGTATTCATCAGCAGCAGAGATTGGACACAAAATGGATATGACTGTGGACCCATTGCCTGTGCACTAATCAAAATGTGCATAGAAGAAGGTCTTGAGGAAGTGTGGACCATGGTGTCAAGATCACCTTTGACAGGCACTCTTCCTCTTCCTTGTGGTCACATCTTGCGGATGAACATGCTTGGGGCACTCAAGGAGCAATGCATGACCAGTCTTCAAGATTACATGCACTTTAGGACACAAACACCTCTTTACTGGACATTCTTTGAGTTGAATGAGAACACTATCGAGCAAATGCTGGCTGGTGGAGATCATGAACGTGACACTCGGCTGCTGCGTTCACTGACCATTGCAAGCAACTCATGCCAGGACTGCCATTCATATATTACCTTGAAAGGTGCTACCATGGAATCTAAAAAGAACTTGGATGGTGCTCAGCATGATTTGGAGGGGCAAGAGAAACAGGAGGAGTGGGAGAATGAGGAAGAAGATCAGGAACCCCATCTGAATGGTCATGCGACTAGTAAAAAGAAGTTATACTCCCTTATCAAGAGCCACAAGATACTCCATGGTGCTTCTGAGCGCCAGGCAAATCGCCCACCCCGTGCTGTGCGCTTTCATGCCAAGATCAAGACTACCATTGATGAAGTGGATGGAGAGGGCAGACTCTACCAAGAGCAACTATCCAATGCAGCAAGAGTCACTTGCAAGAAGGTTAAAGATTGGCGATTGGGTTCTTTGCGACGTTTCTCCAGAGTGTCACAACCAGTCTTCCTAAATGCATATCATGGACGTCGGTTCATCTTACATGACCACGAATATGATGACTATGATGATGGCCCCACTTTGGAGATGCTTCAGCAGCCTGGAGTATACTCAATCCTTACACATCCATTCAAACATATGAAGCAGGCACCTGCTTGGATCATGTGGCGAGATCATGGTTATCGCATGCTTACAGACTCCTTGCAAATGTTCTATCTGGGACCACCTGTGCAAATTATGGATCATATAATGACGATTGGCAAGGTAAAAGATATGAATGAACTGGAATACCTGTCCAATGATGAGGTGAGTCATGAATGTCTTTGTATGATAGTTCACAGAGATGTGAACTTGATTTAGATCGAGGTCATGAGTGCAACAGAGATGTTGACTTATGCAGGTGATTCTCCTGGAATTAATCGAAGATGCGATCGTGGCCATGACATGTTTGTCTGTGGTTGTCTTCCAATATTGGGACCAGATAAAAAGCATGTCTGTGTTGATCTTGAGCAAGATGGGATTGATTTTTCTGTGGAAGACATTGGCATCTCTATTGATATTGACAGCATCATTTGGATGACCAGAAGGCTGGTTTGCAAGAATAGCATTGGAGTGTACCTAACTCCAGTCTATGACAGCAAGCCTGGAATTCCGAAGCATAATCATGTTTATGTGGACATTCTTATTCCCCAGTCTGAGGAAGATCAGCATGCTTTGGGACGATGGACAGAATGGTTGACAAAGAAATTTCCCTTGAATGCAATACCACATGCCATCATTGGACATCTCTCCTCCTCTACTGGTCATGGCTTGAAAGTATTTATCTTTTTTCCTTGAATGATTCATTGCTGTCCAGAGACTGGACAATGCATGAACATGATGCCAAAAGGGGTGCTAGATCCCTTTTGGGAAGAAATATTCCTTCCTGCAATTGAAGAATAGGCTGAGGAAAGTTGGACACCATACATATATGTCACAAAGCTTGGAAGAAAGAAGATATAAACATAGGGGATCTTCAAGATATCAAAAGACAGTTCCTCTTTCCAATCAGGCATTTCTTGATGTCCAGGAGATCATGAAATGTCTCATTTCAGAAGAGGAAGGTCATGTGATGTATGGCTCCTTTTTCTTTGCAGTGGAGGGCAAGGGCATCAAGCTTCTAACAAAGGATGGTCAGAGAGGAGAGTATGTCTCTCCAGATATGGCTCTCCAACACAATCTGGCTTGCTTGAATTGGGATTACATGCTTGATAGAAAGAATGATGAGCTCATTGTGTACATTGGAATTTCCTTTACCCCCAAAAAGCAATCTGGAAGACCTGTGGTTGGGCTATGGAGACTGGATGCTCTTGAAGAATCATATGCAGCTGCTGGATTCAATAAAGGAACGATCCATCATCACTGTATGCTCTACAGATATGGTGCATTGCAAGCAGAGATGCCTCAGGAACAGGCACTGCAAACACATGTGGCTTTCAGAAACACCTACAACCTTTACTATGAGGTGGTTCATCCCAACAGCAATGTGCCCAGGTTTGCAACAGACAGTGAAGCATACAATGTGACTCCGACCTATCACAAAGAGTGTACAAGCACCATTAAGATACTTTGTAAAGCAAAAGGAAAAACATATGGTGTCAGAGATGAATATAGGGTTAGTGGAAAAGCTGCTCAGATGCTTTTAAGAGATATTATACTGTACCTCAGGTGAGATATATTCTTCTGTATAATTAGTGAGGGTTTCTAAAGAAAATATCTAGGCAAAGCAATATATGGCATCATGACCAGTTCTTTGGCTTCCCTTGAATGTCTGGTTTGAATTTCTTTCTAGAAGAATGGAGGAAATACAAAGAACTCAAATCCAGCTAAAGAGCATCAATCCTCTAAATCTTGGTATCTTGACTGGAATTCTAAATCACATGCTTCAATGCACTATCATGACACCAATAGTTTATGACTTTCATGTGAGGGAATCTTTGGCACTCCTGAAGTATCAACATATCATGGAGAAGGCAAACATGTT
>JBBPMM010000481.1:0-21067 GCA_038090335.1 Solioccasus polychromus
TCACGCCCTTTGGTTCCAACTTCCATTTCGCGTCCGTCCCCTTGCGACTCGTCGACACCGTCTCGGCGCCATCTAGCTCGTTTAGCCGCCTCAGCAACTTCTCGTCCCCGCTTACCGCAAACACACCTCGCGTCTCGTCCCCGCCATCATGGTGTCCATCATCGTCGTGTCCGTCGGTTCCGTCCATCATCCCAATCAACGCCAGCCCACTTCTAGGCGACTGCGCGGGCCCTCCTGGATGCAAGATCGCACCGACTGCCGTCGATCGCGAGATGTTGTTGGGCAGAACTAAAAACGAGTTGGCGCCGGGAATGATGCGCAGGCCGTATCGCTCGCCCAAGCTGTCAAAGATGTGGTTTTGCGCTTCGGCGGCTTGGCGACGGGCCCATTGGCGATCGGGACAATCGTCGGTCGGTCCAGTCCAGAAGCGCCACACGATCGAGGCTTCGCGTTCTTCGACAAACGATCCGGGGGTGCGTTCGGTAAACTGTCCGGCGGGAGTGAACGTTGAGGTCAAGGACCGAGGAAACGAACGTACGTAGTTGAGTATTTCGACACAAGGGCCTTTCCATGTAAAGTTGAGGTTCGCCACCATGTCGATCCACATGGCTGGCGTCTTCTTCGTCTCCCTCGTCTTGATGAAACATCCGTTTTCGGCGACAATTCCCACGCCTGGGACTGCAGCTGCAATCTTGTCGAGGACGCCCTTGACGGGCAGACCGCTCAGCAGCCATACTTCGTTCTTTGGGTCATCAGCAAAGCGTTTCAACACCGCTAGCGTCTCAGGCTGGGGATTGAATGGCGCAAGGAGTCCTGCGCGGGACATGTCGCGGATCCAGATAGCGCCTTCAAAGTCGAGTAACAAGAGCCTTTTGGACGAGTGTTTGTAGCGAGGAAGCAGGCGCCCCATGTCGACGACGGGCACTACGGACAGATCTGTCTGCACAGTGTGCTCCGTGTTGGCGCGTAAACAGCGTGTGAGAAATGAGGTGACAAAGGCCTGGGCGGTCTGAGTGACGACATGGTTGTGCAAGTCTTCCCAGCGGGACAAGGCCTCTTCGTCGCTCATCGTTAGAGCCTAGCCAAATCAGTTGCGACATCCCTTTTTTCAGAGTTCACCTCACCTGGTAAATCGCATTGGCAGTGCCACGCGAGTCGTATGGGTTGACGGCAATGCACGAACGGAAGCCAGAGTAGCTATAGGATCCGGTAAACTAGGAGGGATTAGCGTCAATACTACTCTATTTTATAAAAACACACCTCGCTTAGAATAAGCGGCCTAAACCGCCCCTCTTGGCACTCTACAAACTCGTGCGTCCGGAGGGCCATTCCCTCTCGCAAACTTGTGACCAAAAATGCGTCTGCAACGGTCAGTAATGCGAGATACTGGCTAAACGTGACTTCTTGGGTGTGCAAGAAAACGATGGGCTGGTAAGTCAGTGTCGAAAAGGCTGCATTGACACGTGCAACCGCGTCCGAGACACCACCGGCGAGTTCGTTGGATTCTGTCGTTTGCAGCGCGACTTGAATCAGAACGACCTGTACACGTATGAGAACAACGTCGCTAGTAAACATCAGTGGGTTACCTTGCCCTGAAACTCGGGATGTTTCTTCAAAAATCGTTCAAACGCTTCAATCTTGTGCCTGACACCCTAAAATATCCGTTAAAAGCGACATCAATGTCATTATGCGACACGCACTTGAACCTCGTCGAGTTTGTCTCGGCCGACGATCATCTTCATGCCAGCATACCGCTGTTTCAACAGCTGCACCCAATACTCGACGTCGGGCTCGCGTCTATCCACATCAGCATCAATGTCGCTCAAAAACAAAAAAAAGCCCACTTTTTGGCCCGCAGTGCATTCACATCGATACCCATGGGAAAGACGCCGACGTCGACAAATCGTCCCTTGTGTCCACTAGTGTTGGTGCCCAAAGTACCCTCGACCTGGATACCCTTGGGGAGGGCTTCAAGGGCGAGGATGCGACTGACCGTCTGTCTGAAGTGACGTGCGTAGCTCGCAGTTTGGAAGCCCACGAGATCGGCTGCGAGGATGCCACGTAAAAGGGACTCACGCACAGAGAGGCATCGGAAAATTTCGGAAGAGGGAAAAGCAACGTGGAGGAAGAAGCCGATAGGGGCATTAGCGAGCTTGGGATGGGCACGCAAGAGGGCAGGGACGAGCATGAGGTGGTAGTCATTAATCCAGACTGGGACGGAATGAGCATGCAAGAAAAGAAGGCAAGGGAGCACGGACTGATGTCGCCTTCGCGGTAGTTGGCAGCGATAATGTCTGCAAAACGCTTGTTAACAGACATGTACTGCTTAAACGAAGCGCTCTCGTAAAAGAGCTTGGTCTTGGGTGCATCAGGAACAGCATAGTGAAGACAGGGCCAAAGAACCTAGAACTGGTCAGAAGAGAGAACAGATGAGAGAGATGACAGACCTGGTGACAAAACTCGTCATAGCAGCTTTCAAACTCGGCGTCGGGGATCCAGACGGGAACACTGCTGCAGAGCTCGCGCATGCGTGTATCGATGCTGACCCGTAGGTCTGGACCAAACGCATCCGTACTGTTTCCAAGTGTGCCGACCCAGAGTTTCTGGGTCAACTTATCCTTGACACTGTCGACAGCGTTTTTGAGACCACCGTTGCAGTGCGAGTTGGGGGCGGTATGCCAAGCGTGGAATACTTCCGAGTCGCCGTTGCGCGGGGCATCCCCACCAGGACGACGTGAAGAAGAACGCGACTGTTTGCGCTGGAGGCGCGCTGTGTGTTGCACGTCGTTGTGGGTCGTCTGAAATTTGCGGGGTCTAGACGAAAAGGTGAAAGAGCGGTCTAGGCTGGGAACGGGCGGGGTCGGAGGCTCATCGACGATGGTGGGGTTGAGTCGTGGACTGGCGATGCTAGCAAACTTGGAAAAGGGGTTATTGGCAACATCGGTAGGGGGAGAAGTGAGCGGTGTCGTTGCACGAGACTGTTCGAGTAAGCAGGCGAAATCAACGTCGAATATTGTAAGCGTACTTTGAGGTCGTCGACGATGCTCTTCAAAGGTACTGAACCGACAGACCGTGAATGCTGGTGTTTGGGTGGAACGCTCGGGGTTGGTGGGTTAGACTCTCCGAGAACAGCAGTAGTGGGCAGAAACAGAGATGCGATAATGGTGCGATGGTTTCGTAGAGAAGTCATGGTGGTGGTACAGGAACAAGAGTGATCATGATGAATGTATCATGCGGGTTGATTCGTAAAATCGATAGTCGTTACCCGGAATGGCGCGGAACGGAACCGTCCGAAGACCAATAAACCTTGTTTAATGAGCGGCCCGACAAGAATGCCGATCCACTACTTCAAGTTGCCGAATATTCGACGCTCACGCCCGACAGTCGACTTGATTATGCACTTTAACAACCGAATTGCTGAACCATGCCATTAATCGTCAACCTGCAAACATCATTGCGCGATTCAATCGCTTACTCGCACACCGCAGTGTCTGCTTGTTAGGACTACTTGGATAAAACAAGCTACATTCAACAGGAAGTGGGTGTACTATGTGAGCGGCGAAACACAAAGTTGACGACCTGAGCTCGCGCCAAGTGTTCAACGACAAACGTTCATAACTTCAAGCTGTTTCAACTAGAATAGAATCTTATGTTTCATCGACGGTTTCAGAAACAAGGGCGACCCGCGAATCATCACTACTTATTCTACCGCTTTGAGTGGACTCGACATCGGCAGGCGCGCCCATGCTGTACCGCCTAAACCAACACGAGGCCGTTTCGCCATTTACACGTATGTACATTGCACATGGAGTTACACATACAGTAGTCACGCCAAGTCTATCTACAGTCGTACACGCGCCACAAACACAACTCCACCAGTTCAAAACGGATTCGTATCAGCGACTTGGAACAAATACTCGATTTCGGCCTCACGGAACGTGTCCATCGTCACCGCCTGCATAGGTTGTGCCTTTGCAGAGACCGCCATCTCAACAGAAGTTGGGGCCTGGAATGGGATCTGGGCCGAATCGAAACCCACGGAAGCAACGCGGGCAGCTGGGACGTAGTTCTTATTCGTATCTCCGTCCAAAAATTCTAGCATTGACTTCCCGTCCAGCGTATACCGGGGCCAATTAATGTCCGTGCCCCCCCCAATGTTGGGGTCGAGGTTCGTAACAAATCTGACGAGATAAGAGGCCATGTCCCCGCCCCCGTATACGTTTGACAGATCCGACGAATGATACTGAGGAGCGCTTGAAAAATGAATGTCTACGAACAAAGGAAGCCAGACTCACTGCGCCGATGAAAGGCATGTTTTTCATCCGTTTACTCACTGCCGAATAAAGAAATATCAGTTTCGCTTTCAAGTCCTAACGCCGTGTAATTTACGTACAAAACGTCCAGGTGTTTTGCCTCGCAGACAGACTCTTCAAAAGGAACCGACGCGGCGCTTGGAACATGAGATCGCCATTGAATGCGGACAACCGTTTATACTGTGGGGCGAGCGCTTCGAAAAATAATGTGTCGAACGGTGATCCTAGGTATGGATTCGATGGATACAATTCCATCACCTCTTTAACCATCGATGGGGGCGAGTTCGCCATCCATTTTGTTTGAAGATATTCCTCGAATTCGTTGTTGGTTCTTTATGGGGAAGAATCAGAGTCAATGAACTTAGACGCGAATAAAGAAGCCTCACACTACGTCGAAAGCCGTTATGATTGAGAAAATCGTTCCTTCATCGTCACAAACACCTGAACGCCAAATTAGACGGGCGAAGAGATGTGGACGGGTCAGCTCACCGGTTACGAACGGCACGTTTGTGATCGAACCCTTCCGAATCAAATCATATGGGTTTTCCTTCAAGAAATCCCCATCAACGCGAGGACAATACGGATTTTTAAGTCCCTGGTAAATTGATATGTCAGTCATGATTACGTTCCCGATCGCAGGTAAAACCTACATCTAACGTCAGCTCAGGACATGCGCCAAGCGCATCCATCAACGTTTCGTACGGCACTTCCCGCAAACACTGCAACCTATTCGTACTTTGAGTGCAGTTCGTATACGAAACGAGAGCATCGTAAGCAGGCTGTGGACTGGACATGCTTCCCCAGTCCATTGGTGAACCACTTTGCATAAACGCAGCACGGAAGAGGCCTCCTGGTTCTCCAGCTTCTCTGCTGTTGTTCAACATCTGGAGCCCAACGGATATGGAACCAGCGCTCTCGCCCCATCTAGGGATACTTCAGTACGAAAGTGAGGAGCGTTCTCACAAGAATCTTTTTACATAGTGACTTTGGTAGGGTCTCCCCCAAACGCATGGATATACCTTTGTACCCATTCCAAAGCGAGGTGTTCTATTCCAGAATGGAGGTCGATCACGGATGCACGGCAGGAGACAAAAACAGACGACATACGGTCTCGCAAGCCCAAATTTCCAACACCAGCCTTCTGTATTTCTTCGCTCGCGAGGAAGCCGAATACTAAAGGCATAGTGGCCGGTTAATTTTTAAAAAAGGAGATGGAGGTGGATGCTTACTATTCACACTTTGGGATCACCCGTCACAACGATTAGGCAGTACTTGAGCCAAGTCTCGATAGATGGCTCACCGATAATTCATGGAGACGTATATGATAGGCATTTGGAGCCTGATCGCAACATCTACGATGACGCTACCATCGTGGCTGACGATAGATCAACGGGAATCAAAACAAATTTAGATACAGGAGCAACGTGCGCACGTACCGCGATGCACTTCCCACCTCGAAAGCCCCTCCATAGATCCACTGTCGAGCATGTCATGGTCTCAATAACTTGAATGACGGTAGACGACTCACCACCACGACAGGTAACCTGTCGGTGGGTTGGACAGTCGAAGGGGTGATTACATTCAACACCAGACCTATTTCGATGATGAGCAACAAGAAATCGAGAGCAAACCACCTCGTACGTACAATCTTCCGAGAATGTTATATCGTTGTGGGTGATAGGAGTGGTCAGATCCCCCACGAGTCCGTGCATGGCCGACCGCATCGGTTGAGGTGGCTGGGGGCACGAGGATCCATGTGTCGTCGCATTGAAGTTGCTGGTATACGGCGGCAACGCCTGTGGCACCTGTAAGCGTAAGTTGCCCACCCTGTTTTCCAGGTCAATGGGCCATCGTCAGACAGCAAGTGGGGAAGGGTACATGATCGCTGGCGTACGGCGGTTGAGCGTATGGGATTCCCAAGAACTCGCTAACATTTCCTGAGTAGATTCCGGTGACCGTTGCGCTATCAAGGGTGGCTGTTGGCCCCGCTGACAGTGCGCACGTAGGCAGAGCCCTGACACGACCGCACATGACGGATAGAGAAGCCAAAATAATGGCTGTCTGTAACATTGCGGCGACGAATGTAGCGGAATGAGAATGCAAATCGCGTATAAGGTGTAAGCCTGACTCGACTTGATACATTCCAGTGATCATCCCCCGTATTTATAGGTTTCTCCTGTTGGTGAATATGGTAGTTCGGTTCGTATATATATTTCCCGAGTGCTATACCAAACGTAAGTCGCCGAATCAAGGTATTATTCAAAGACAAGCCGCGAAAAAGCGAGTATGAGAATGCTCACGTTTCATCTATCGTTGATATCGAGAAAGATGTCACCTAAAAATTGTAACATAAACATCTGATCGGGACACCGTCTTCTTGTCACTCTGTCAAGCGTTAAATCGCGATGAACAGCAGATATGCGGCGGTGCTCGACTTTGTCGTCGAAGCTGTTGTTCTCAGAGGATGGTTCAAGCATATTGATTAGCCTGTTCAAGAGAAATCATTTGGCTTTGACAGAGTGGGATGTTTGCAACGTGTTTTTTCGATCGTTCGTAATTTCGCCCAAAGCTTCCTGCGAAAGACCAAGTCGAAGGTTGTATGTTACCAAACTTCGTGAGAGTATGCCACGCACCTCGGGGATGTATTCCGATGTGAGAAAACACGCGTGCCCAGAAAAAGCAGTCCCATGAGTTACCAATTACATTGAATCATCAAAACATAAATCGACAGTATTCGATCTTATCTCTCTATCGGCGAGTCAATAAGTATCAACGACAGCGAGATGGCCACCCTGGTAGTATTTTGGTCGTTTCCTTGTACGGAAAAATATAATATCTTAATGAATCGGGTTAATTCGTTGTTTTCCACTACAGGCTTAGCCTGATCAGTGTTGACAGGTGGTATTGATCCGTAGAAATGGAATCAGATCACTGGTCGGTGATGAAACACATAGGGGTACCACAGCTGACGTAGATAAATCACGTAAGATCATTCAATGGCGCTGATTGAATTCCCGGAGCAGTCGAGATGTTAAAATGGTCCATGTCATGTAGGTTATTGATATTTCCTTCCTTGGTATTGATAGTAAACAACTTGAAAGATTACAATGATGAGGGACATTTCAAACGCTCCGAGGAGTGATAGCACCTTGTTTATTTCTTTGCTTAATTCTAAGGGGCTTTTACACCCTGATCTATACCGCATTAGCCGCCATAGCATATAAATACTAAAAATAAAGTCGCCAGTTAAGACCAGATGGGGTTACAATGACAAAATGGAGGACAATATACCCTTCTCCAGACCCAAACAAGACGCTTGATTTTTACCGCTTGGGTATTCGGAGCAAGAGAAGAGATTAAAACTGGCGACAAGGATTACAAGTGAATTCGTCGGTCTTGGCCAATTGATCAGTGAGATTGTCATCGACAGCATGAGGAGCTCTCGTCCTAAACTCGACTTTACGGTTTGTAAGACAATGTTTTTACATTGAGCTCTGGCCATCAGTCTTGTGAGTCACGTCTTTCTCGATTTACCTCTCTCCATCGCAGTCGCATACCGCGACGGGCGAAGACGGGAAAGACACGCGATATGAAAGATTCATCTTCGATGAATGTCATGCAGGCATAAACGTGCCCTCGTGCACTACGACGCATTGATCAACACTCGCCCGATAACGAGGACACTACTCACCATTGGCCACCTTTCTGATCCCACTATGAAAAGTTCTGGCACGCTTCCCCATATGAACGAACAGAGCTCGCCGTCTTACCGATCCACTCCCCATCCTCGCCTTCTGGTATCGAGACGATAACTTCACGGAGAGGCACACCCTTCTTCCTTTCAGCTTCACGGGAGAAGGTCTAACGGTCACGCCAGCGGGTCCAGGCACGCTCTGCTTCGTAGGTGCGGATTTGAGTGGAAGAACAGCAGCCCATTGGCTTCCTCTACCGATAGCTTCTCCCTCGCGCGCTCCGTTGAGATCCTGTTCCTCCTCTGTCAGCGCAATTATTAAAGGCTGATTGTCCAACAGAGACCTTCTGGTTGTGCCTGCACCTTTTGATGAAAACTGGTCAACAGCACACCGTCAGGGAACTCAGGTTTTGGGCCTGCCACGTTACCGTCAACAACGGCCATAGGACCCGGCTGTAACGACGTCAACGTCTGCAATACGACCGGATGGCTCGCTATCTCCTGGACCACAGACGGGACCAACAAACACCGTGAAACGCATAGCGAAGGTGGTGGAAGAAAATACGTACGCCAGTTTCCCTGCGGTCAAGGAAGCGTGGGAACAACTTTAATGACCGTACTACTACCCCCAGAGTTGTGGGCGTGCATCATTGATCACGCAACGTACGTCCCCGGCGCACTTGAACCTGACATCTACGTCCACGCAACCCTCATCGATGCCAACAATACCAAAGACCCCCTTCGTAGCGCGCTTGTCACCAAACGTGCTCTCGTCCGCGTCTGCAAGCAGTGGTATCATCCCGCGATACCATTTCTTTACAGGTCTGTCTACGTTGGCAGAGCAAGATCCTTGTCCTCCCTCTCTTGCACTCTCATTCGCTCTGCTGCAAAAGGAGGCACCCTAGCTTCGAATATTCCCCTTGGCGAGTACACTCAACGACTGGACATCGCCATGCGCGACCATTCCCAAGAACCCAAGGCGGACTGTGATTCGCTTGACTCAATCGTTACATCCATGCCCCATCTTTCCATTGTCTCGTACGCTGCTACCAGTAGCTTTTTTCCAAGAAACTGCAATCTTGACCGCGTACCCGGCATTCTCCAACGCTGTGCGGCATCGTTACGAGTTCTTGATTGGTCTTCAAGATCCAAGCCATTTATTCGTGAAACTATGAAACTCCTCACCAAGTGTACACAGCTACGCATTCTCCACTGTCGTACCTTGGTTTTTCCTGAGGATTGCGAGCTCAGCGTTGTCCCACCCAGCGTCACCACGTTTCGTTTACACGACCAATGCCGCTATCTGAGGTATTCCGCGACATACAGTCTGGGAACTGGACCCTCGGCCCTCCAAGAGCTCATACTAGACATCTATAGGGATTCCCAATACTGGGAAAGCCTACTCCTTACATATGGCTCTCAGCTTGTTTCGGTCCATTTTTACATCTATAACGCCACTACGATCGATATCGGCAACGCCATGCACATTCTCTCTCATTCGTGCCCTTTGTTGCGCCGCTTTACCGTCACCTCAGATCCATCCTTTTTTATCCGTTTTCATCCGGTCTTTCCTGCCGTCACGTATTTGGGCCTGAAATCCACCCAGGCGCAAACTTCAAAGGCAATGTTTAAGGGGTTATTTGCGTCCCTGGAGGAACTACGGTCGAGAGTGCCCTCGTTGCGGGTGATACAGCTTCTGAATGACATGCACGTTCGGTGGTTGCTCAAGATGTACCCCGATTTTTCTGAGCGTAGGTTACAGTCGTTTATGGACTCTGGATCAATTCGATTGGAAGATTCAGCGGGGGTGTTGCTGACAGGTTTGTACATTCCCGTCAAATGTTGCGTTTTCTGATCGATCCGTGGCTAGATAGGTTGACGGCATTTAAACATACGTGATGGTGGGGCTGCTGTATATGAAGAACCTCCACATATATCTCTTTCAAACTCGTCCTTTATCCGTTCTCATCTTGTCTTTCCTTGATCTGGGGCACTATGGCAACAACTCCTCAACAAGAAGCATACGGGGTGCTCTTGAGGCACATATAAAGTTGGTCGTACTTGGTTGTAGCCGTTTCTGGACTTTGGGTAGATTCGAATCAAACACAGGGAAAGGATGTTTGTATGCGTTGTATTTGGACTGATCCATGCGCGTGATTAGACAGGTTCCAGATCGTGACATTTCCACAAAGTCGATGCCAGCTGGGAGTAGTGATGTAACCTTTTGGAGGCTGTCGTCGGTGGAAGAAAGAAGAGAGTTGGGACGGAGGCAGACGGGCGAGGACACTGAGTTGATGCCGCCTAAATCAACTGTGACTTAGCGACGCAGTCGTGTGTCCGTCTTGGAGGTGGTGTGGTGCACTGGAGAATATCTAAAGCTTAAAGGTGGAAATTTATTGCTTTTAAGTCCTAGACGCGGACCATCCCGGCGGCACTAAACACTGGGAAAATGTCGAACAGCCACATCTCTCCGTATCAGTATGATGGAAGAGGTGCATATCGGAAGTGTCAAGCAGTCGTGTGTGCATCGCAGTGGTACTGTGACGTGTCGTACAAACCCAACATGACGCGAGTGCGATACTACGACCTTAGACTGGTCACCAGTCTACTACGACCTCACGCATCGACATGGACAGCGTCTATAAATTACCGGTTTAGGTATCTATCAGTCCTGCTCGTTTTCTCTAGACCGCGAGCGAAATGCAGATCGCGGAAAGCCTTCGCTCAGTCGTATCTTCAGAGGACCCCAACAAGCTATACAGCAAAATCAGAAAGGTTGGCCAGCTGTGAGTCTACTGTCAGCCTTCCGAAATCGTGGATGATCACTAACAGGATGCAGTGAATCTGACAACGTTTACGTTTCCAAGGCTCTCTCCACTGGTCGTGAAGTGACCATCAGGGAGGTAGATCTCCGGCCAAGAAATGACCTCATCATCAACGAGATCCTCATTATGAAAGAAGTTCATCATCCCAATATCGTCAGCTTCCTTGGTTCGTACCTTGTCGACGACATGCAGCTTTGGATGGTCATGGAGCACGTGGGAGAGGGTACGCTCTACGACGTCATAAAAAACAACGATTTTGAAGAGGATCAGATTTCGAGCGTGTGTTTAGAGGTGAGTGTTTCGGATTGTCTACGGGGTACCATATCTCATCGTATCGTTCTCACTAGACTTGCAAAGGATTGTGTTATCTGCACGGCCGGTCCATCGTCCACCGAGACATCAGATCTGACAGCATTCTCGTGGATGCAGAAGGTCGTGTCAAGATCAGTACGTGTCATTGAGCGACTCGTCAATTTTCTTTGATTATTTCTCAGCTAATTTTAGTCTCTGCGCCAAGCTGACTGACCCAGAGTCAAAAATTTCATCGATGGTCGGTACGCCTTATTGGATGGCGCCCGAGATGGTCAAGCAAAGAGAGTACGGTGCCAGGGTCGACATTTGGGCGCTTGGGATCATGGCGATCGAAATGATTGAGAAGCAGCCGCCGTACATAGACGAGGATCCACTCAAGGCGCTGTACCTGATCGCGACCAACGGAACGCCGGTGCTCAAAAAGCCCGAGGCGCTAAGCGTCGAGTGCAAGGTATTCTTGAGCATGTGTCTGTGTGTCCACGTTCGAAGTCGGGCTAGGGCGAGGGAGTTGCTGGAGGTGGGTTTCGTGTCGTGCAGTCTCGTTTTCCGGACTGATCCTGCATGCACACAGTGCGAGTTTATGAAGAAGGCGTGTGCGCCGTCGGGACTGACGCCGTTGTTGGGGTTCAGGAAGAAACAGGAGACCGCATCACAAGCTGAGGATATTGAAGTCCAAAACACAGGGGTGAAGGTAAACTCCGTTTGAAATTCTCTTTTCCGAGCTCAGAGTTATCCACTCGCTCAGTGATGGATTTTGGCCCGACTTGTTCAACGATTCAGCATGGGCGTCTCGCCAGAATCATCAAAGAGGAAGCTTGATGTCATAAATCACGAGTCGTGCATGCAGAATCAATTTTATCTATTCACACTCTCTGAGTTCTGCCGTATGGTCGCAAAAGCAAGGTCTATTTATGTAAAGGATATCGCCAGGACTTAAACGCCTCGTGCTTTCACCTCCGGATGGATGATAATCTTCAAAGTTGCAGCCGCCAACTTGACTCCTTCTGGAGTAAACACACCGACGTCTTCACAGTATAATAACGCTCTCCAGAGCTCGGGACATAGCGTTACTTGTACCGTCCTACGCTTCAGATTATACCAGTATCTGTGGATCTCTAATTCTGTATTCGGACCCATTGATGAACTCGCAGATAACCATATAGTCAGCATGAAAGTAGAGGGCTTTGCGAATTTCTTGTTCCTGCGGAGAATCTCCGCAGGAGATGGTTCGTTCTAATGACATGATGTTCACCATTTACAAGATAGGTGCGTGCGGGTGCGCCTCTTTTGGTCTTCATGATCCTCGATATCAGGTTCGATCTTGCTGTTGCAACATGCGACAGAACTCGAGAAAAACACCCTTAAATAATGCACTTGGGCAAGGGCGCACCTCGACTCAGTATATTGATAATTTAAGACCCGTCGATGGACGAGCCAACAGTGTCCACATCAACATGCTCTCCTTTCTCATTGACCACATAAAGACACGAACCGCCACATCCACGACAAAACCCGCTAAAGTGTACAGAGTTAAGAAGATGATCGTGGCGAATCGGTGAATACTCACTTCGGGTTACCCGCACAGTGCTCGCATTCGCCGGTGTCTACTGTATTGGAAAGGGCGAGCGGGAGGTCCTTTGCGGTTAAACAAAAGTCTGAGGAGCCTTTGGGGCTGACGGTAAATGTGAACGTCAGATCGTGAAATCTCCTGCAAGGGTGCATTTTTTAAAACTGGCATATACGGACACCTATCACGTGATTCACATCCGCGCGATTCATGCAATGCTCCTCGTCCTACTCGCAGATGCGGCAGTATACATGAACTGGTGACTCCCATGCCAAGAACATATCTACTCGGGAGCGTGTCAGAAATCGGCTGTCTCAGGTCAGGGTAACAAAGACTTGGGTTGAAAGCGTTGACTGCAACCGTGATGGACTGCAATTTAGTCCTACCATGCGCGTCATGCAAGTAAAGAGAATGTTCATGACTATGCATAGATAAGCCGGGACTCCGTAAATGATGGAGGTTGGAATACAATCTGATGCTTCGTCACGGAGGATAGCGACACATCCAAAGCGTGCTGGTGAGAAATCTACATAAACCCGTGAGAAGCATGTCTTTTTTTGTCAACATGTCACGACCGTGACCATGTCCTCGGGTGCAATCGGAATGAGACACGGAATGACCAAATTCGGAGTAATGGATTCACTGATTGACGGTGTGATATAGAACGGTCCACGCCTGAAGTCCACGCCCAAACAGCCTGCTCTTCCTCGCTTTATGATGGTGTCTAACACCTGTTCGCATCGTGTGACGTCTTTGCTCCTTTTCTCTGGACGACATGGTTCTAACTGAGGTTCAGAACGTCGGTGAGGCAGACCAGATCGCCCCTCGCGACTCTGGATGGTCTACAAAGCTTTACCGCGTTGGGTGGCGAATTTTCCATCATGCAACGAAACACACCGGTGTCGGGCTTGTTTGCTCAGTGGCCTATTTCGATCCGTATGCATCCGTTCCTTTTTTATTAGTCGGATGCCGATCGATCCTCTAGTGGAAATTGGAGTGTCGATCTGCAGGCTGGCTCCCAGTATGGGTATAACTTGCTCTTCACGGTTCTCCTCTCTGGGATATTCGCAACTTTTTTGCAGGTCAGTTTTTTCATTGTCACCTGGAGTGTCTCTGATTCTTTCGTAGGTGCTCGCCTCTCGTTTAGGGGTTGTAACGGGCCTCGGTATTCCCTTTCGTTTATTGCACGATCGAAATTAAGCTTTTGCACAGACCTTGCTTCCCACTGTCGCTTATTATTCCACGATCGTCCGCGACACAAATTGTTGTGGCGATGGGGCGTAATGTACCCACTTTATGTCCTCGCTGAGATCGCCATCGTGTGTACCGATTTGGCCGAAATGCTCGGGTCCGCAATCGCGCTCGTCCTCTTGTTTCCCGCGCTTCCGCTCTGGTCGACGGTCCTGTTGACCGCCACTGACGTCATGCTCATCCTTGCCATCGAAAACCCATTGAAGAGCAGACCAGTGAGACTATTCGAGGGAATAATCGCAGTTTTGGTGTGTATGCAGCTATTCTTTTCTAACATCATGTCTGAACACGTGTCAAGGTGCTGGCCGTCCTCATCTGCATGGCCATCATTATATCAAAACTGACCATCAACTGGGGAGATACTTTCCGTGGATTTGTTCCTTCTAATAAGCTCTTTTCCAGTGGTTCTTTGTATACATGTGTGTATTCCCTGTCTCTCAGTACATCTTCTTACCTTCGTCTCAGCTGTGGGGATCATTGGCGCCACTATCATGCCTCACAGCCTCTTCCTGGGATCTCATCTCGCAACACAGAACCGATTGGAAAAAGACGCGGAGAATTTGCCCAAACCTTTAGAGATGTCCTCCCGTCAGATGACGCGGGTTTTTGGATCCATCCGTCGCTTATTCAGCTGGAGACGATTGTTTAGTGTTTCTCGCTCGGATGAGACGGATTACCCGCAGAACGTCTTAACACATGCCGATCGGGAGAACAATGGCCTCGACTTTGTAAAATCTCATATATATCACGGTATGGCTGATGTATCAACCAGCTTGATGGGTTTCGCTGTTATCATCAACGCGTTGTAAGTAATAGAAGATAATCTTGTTACTAAACGTTGATCTCATCTCCATAGAATCCTCATCATGTCGAGCGCTGTCTTCTACTACGGCTCGGGGGCTTATGGAAACGAGTCTCCTGCGAGCCTGTTTGATGCGCACACGTTAATCAAAAGTAGTGTGGGAGAGGGTAAGTCAAGTCTACCTATCAAGCCCATCTACTAATCCAGCTCAGGCGCCGCCCTTCTATTTGCCCTCGCTCTCCTCGCTTCGGGTCAAAGCGCATCGATTGTGGCAATCGTCGCCGGACAAAGTGTCTCGGAAGGCTTTCTCCACTGGAAAGTTTCAGTAACGTCGTGTTCCCTTCTCTCCTTTTGCCTCGCGTTGACCCACTATCGTTAGCCCACCCTCCGCCGACTGATCACGCGCGTTATCGGACTAATTCCATCAGTCACTGTCGCATGCGTTTTGGGCGAAAACGGAATCAACACGCTCCTTGTCACGAGTCAGGTCGTGCTGTCGATCGTACTTCCGTTTATCATCTTCCCGCTCGTCTACCTGACGTCGTCGGCGCGCATTATGTCGGTCAAGGTGTCCTCGGGAGTTGAGCACGTCACGCAAACACCTCCCGTCGACTCGGATGCGTCTAGTGACAAGGAAGCGGGCCAAGACGCCAACGATGCTAACGGTGTAGTCGACTTTAGCAGCGGAAAGATTGTGACGGCCATTGCGTATCTCATGTGGCTTGTCATTGTGGCTGCCAACATCTACGTCTTGGCCACGCTCTGAGTTACTATGCAGAAACATAGAACTGTCCAGGAGACAGGTGCGAATAGCACTCTGATGTTTAGAGCTCGCGTCGCATAGCAACCATATATCGATTCCTTCGGGTCCTTAATACTAGATCGCTCTGCGCAGCAAACTTTTGTTATAGATGTTGAGGCAAAGTGTTTGAAATATTTAAGCGTCGCCAAAAATCTGGGTAAGTAGATCCGTTGATCGCAAATGAAGTACCAGGGCCATCGAAAGTGGCTGGATACAGGGCAATGGGTGTGCATGGGTGTCAACTTGGGGCTGCGGAAAAAAGGGTGGATACATGTAGATAGATCCGCAGAGAAAGGATGCGTCCTTTACCGATGATAGTGAACGGAAACCCTGCCAGGCCGGCCTTAGATCTTGCCCTGTTTCTACCTCTGGCTGGTAGCGTTGGGTTTAGCCTTGCAGGAACAATCCGAACTCGGCTGTATATCATTCTGATTCCTGGCCGATATATTATCGATCTCAGTACTCACCAATCGACGTAGTACAGAGTCAGTTCGAGCGCAATCACCTGCGTAATCATATCTATATGTATGATGTACATTTACATGTCTAAATCGAGGGTGCTTCCCCCAACATGCACCACGCACAACCCCACCAGTTCAAAACGGATTCGCCTCGGCGATTTGGAACAAATACTCGATTTCAGCTTCACGGAACGTGTCCGTCGTCACCGCCAACGTAGGTTGTATCTTTGAGGAGACGGCGACCTGAACAGAAGTTGGATCATGGAGGGGGATCTGGGCCGAATCGAGGCCCAGCCCAGAGGCAACGCGGGCGGCTGGGACGTAGCTCGTATTCGTATTCCCGTCCAAAAATTCCAGCATCGACCTCCCGGCCAGCGTATACTGGGGCCAATTAATGTCCGTGCTTTCTCCGACATTAGGGTCGAGGTTCGTCACAAACCTAACGAGGTAAGAGGCCATATCCCCGCAGTCGTATACGTTCAACAGGTCCGACGAGTGGTACTGAGAAGCGTCTGAAAAAATGAATGTCGACGGATGGAGAAAGATGAACTTACTGCGCCGACGAAAGGTGTACTCTTCAACCGTTTACTCACTGCCGAGTGAAAAAACATATCAGTTTTGCTCTCGCATCCAAACGACGTGTAATTCACGTACAAAAAGTCCAGGTATTTTGCCTTGCAGACAGAGTCTTCAAAAGGAATCGACGCGGCGCTTGGAATATGAGATCACCATTGAATGCAGACAGCCGTTTATACTGTGGGGCGAGCGCTTGGAAATATGACGTGTCGAACGGTGATCCTAGGTATGGATTCGAGGGATACAGTTCCATTACCCCTTTAACCACGGACGGAGACGAGTTCGCCATCCATTTCGTTCGAAGGTATTCCCCAAATTCGTCGTCGGTCCTTTAGGAAAGAGTCAGTGTAACTTAGATGAAAACGAAGAAGGCTCACACGACGTCGAAGGCCGTTACGATCGAGAAAACTGTTCCTTCATCGTCACAATCGCCTTGAATACAAATAAGGCGGACGAAAAAAAATGTGGACAAGTCGGCTTACCAGTCACGAACGGCACGTTTGTTATCGAACCCTTCCGAATCAAATCATATGGATTTCCCTTCAGGAAATCCTCATCGATGCGAGGACAGTACGGATTTTTGATCCCCTTTGTGAATTGATATGTCAGTCATGATCACGTTCCAAGTCGCACATAAAACCCACATCCAATGCCAGCTCTGGAGATGTACTCAGCGCGTCCATCAACGTTTCGTACGGCACCTCCCGCAAGCACTGCAACCTATCCGTGCTCTGAGTGCAGTTCGTATACGAAACGAGAGCGTCGTAAGCAGGCTGTGGACTGGACATGTTTCCCCAGTTCGTCGGTGAACCACTTTGCATAAACGCAGCTCGAAAGAGGCCTCCTGGTTCTCCAGCTTCTCCACTGTTGTTCAACATCTGGAACCCAACGGACATGGCACCAGCGCTCTCGCCCCATCTGAAGAACATCAGCATGGAAAGCGAGAAGCCTTTCAGCATTATATATATATTACATTGTGACTTTGGTAGGGTCTCCCCCGAACGCATGGATGTACTTTTGTACCCATTCCAAAGCGAGGTGTTCTGTAGAATACACATCGATCACGGCTTCAGAGCAGAAACTTTAGAAAAGAATGACGTACGATCTCGTAGGCCCAAATTTCCAACGCCAGCTCTCCGTATTTCTTCGCCCGCGAGGAAGCCGAATACTAAAGGTATTGTGGTCAGATGATTAAAAATAAATAGACAAAACGTGGATGCTTACTATTCAAACTTTTGGATCACCCGTCACAACGATTAGATAGCACTTACACCAAGTCTCGATGGATTGCTCACCGATAATTCATGGCGACGTATATAATAGGCATTTGGAGCTTGATCGCGGTATTTACGATGACGCCACCATCGTACCTGACAATCGACCAACGAATATTAGGACAAATTCGGTGGAGGAGCAACGCGCGTACGCACTGTGATGTACTTCCCGTCTGGAAAGCCCCTCCATAGATCCACTGTCGGGCATGTCATGTCTCAATCACTTGTATGACAGTGGACGACCCACCACCACCACGGGTAACTCGTCTGTGGGTTTAGTAGTGGAAGGGGTGATCACGTTCAACGTCAGACCTATTCCAATGATGAGTAACGAGCGATCGAGAGCAAGCCACCTCGTACGCACAATCCTCCGGGGACGTTATACTGTCGTAGGTGGCATGAGCAAAGGGTTCCTTCACGTGCCCGTAAATGGCAGCCTGCACCGGTTGAGCTAGCTGAGGGCAGGAGGGACCGGGTGTCGTCGCGTCGAAATTGCTGGTGTACGGCGGCAACGGTTGAGGCACCTGTAAGCGTAGGTTGCCCACCCTGATCTCCAGGTTAATAAACTATCATCGGAGGGCACAGCATTTGAACACAAACGTACGGTGGTTGAGCGTATGGGATTCCCAGAAACTGGCTAACATTCTCCGAGTAGATCCCAGTGACCGTCGCCTCGTCGAGGGTCACTGTAGGTGCTGCTGACCGTGTGCACGGAGGGAGAGCCCAGACGCGACCGCAGATGACGGATAGGGAAGCAAAAGTAATGATAGTCTGCAACATGTCAGTGTGACTTTCAAATGTGTTGAACGAAAACGCGAAGCACACATAAGACGAAAGCCTGATTCGACCATATTTATTCCATACCACAAGTAAATATGGTACTTACGGACGTTAGTATATTTCCCGAGAGCCATCCAAGGCGTAGATTTCCGGATGGAGGAAAGTCGCGAGAAAGACGCCGGGAATATTTTTCAAAAGAAAAAATGTAGCAGAAACCTTTGATTGGAATGTTTTCTTCTTGCCGCTCGATCGCGCGTCAAATGTCGGTGGACAGAAGATAGATAATGGTGTCTGATTTGAAACTTTATCAAGGATGATCCGGGTATTTTGATAATCAGAGATCTAACAAAGCGTTCTTCCGAGCGTTTGTAATTACGCCAGTCTTAAGTTATGTGTTATCAAGCCTGATGAGATTGTAACATATTTGGACATCCACTCTCGTCAAAGAGTCGAACTGTAAGAGAAATATGGGCTTATTAGCAGTGCTTCCGCAAGTTCCGTGTGTGAAAAATACCCTAGCGAATCTGTTTCTAGTGCAGCGTTAGCTTGATGCGATGACGGGTGGCGTTGATCCGTAGAAATGGAGCCAGTTGAATCAGGATCATTGTCATCATTGCTACGTGACATTGCGGGACTGAATAACCTTGATTCCACAACAAACTTTGTTAACTCGAGCGAAAAATTGGTGGTGCAGATTGGTTTCCGGCAGTCGAAAGGTTGACACGACCCAAAGTTGTAGCTATGTTCCAGGCGACTGATATTCCCCTTCATGATATGATTATAATGGAGAACATTTTCAAACGCTCAATCGTAACTTGATTATTTTGGAGCTGCGACACCCTGATCTATACCAGAATAGTCATATTTCGGGCCTTGAGGCCGGTATCAGCGCTAGTCAACTAAGACATGCCACGCTGCAAAGAAGACCGCGCACTGGCCTGGAGAGAATGTTTAGAATCCGGTGTACTTTTTGTGTGGTGCGTTATTCGAATTAGCGCCCCACGGCAAGTAGGGTCTTCATGTGTCTCGAAGGGCAAATTGGCCATTAAATGTGGTCCAGTATCAATAATTTGTTGGATATTCAGACATACGGTGTGCGGTTGTACAGCCACCTGATTATATAAGCGTAAAGCGTACTTAGAACCTTCGGTAGTTTAGTTATTTTTCTTTAGTGACTACTACCAATTCTACAGGTACAGTACTTTACTTACCATTATCACTTACTCTTAGCATAGTGACTACTACCAATTCTACAGCTCTACAGAGTTTTTTCTACAGACTCAGTATTGATATCTTGGCCAGCGCTTGGGTGCAGGTGCTCACTCAAATGGTGTCTGTGACACTAATGCTAATGCTAACTCCAATTCATCTGTTTGGCCAGGTAAGTTGGCCTGGGATAGCTGACCATTCTAGGTTGCATTTTCAGTCTTTGTCAACGTGATGTGTTTGGATGGTTCTCAGGGGGTCTGTGGTCGTCTGGAGGTGGTGTGGACAACTTGTGTCTTCACACTTGTTGTGCTGACCTGTGTGATATTCAGCTAGCATGTCCATTTTGACTTGTTTTGAGCTGTGGCATGATGTGCTTGCTGTGTGGTCCTTCAAAAACACTCCCCCATCATATCTGAAGCATTTAGAAGCATTTTGACACTGTGCTTCACCTCTGACGTCTCTCAACTTTAACTGAACTTGATCCCACTCTTCTACCCTGTGGCTTGTCTCAGTGTGACCATACCTCAGCTCGGAGGCTCATCCCATCATTGCACAGGTATACTGGGTGGTGTTGGTGGCTCTGATGAGTCGTTTGGCATGCCCTTGATGTGCTCTTGTTGCTGACATTGCTGTTCCATAGATAACGTCTTCAGTGCAACTCATTGGGAGTCACTACTGGCATTGTTTGCAGTGTTTTTGTGCTGTCATCTCGTTCTCCATCTCATGTACTATCTCAGCTTGGCTTGGCTTGGCTGCATTTGTTTTTGCAGTACATTCTTCTTGCATTTTTGCATTATTGCATGTCCATTGCACTCCAGCATTGCTGAGCTGTCCACAATGCTTGCAGCTCAGCTGACACAAATGACTAGCACTGATCATAGTTCATAGATTACATTGTTGTCTTGAAGTCATAAAAAAACCTGTAGAATAATGTCACACATAGTGAAAAATCGCACAGTGTAGTGAAAAATTGCGCAACATAATGAATAATCACACAACATAGTGAAAAGTCGCACAGCATAGTTCTAAATTCCGCGCACAGGGCCAAAGAAAATTGCAGAACAAAAAAATTGTGGGATAATATACAGTGGCTCAAAAAACTGTCCCAATGTTTGGTCATTTTGCACTAAATGCACCAAAACACAATAACCCCTAAACCTTATCCTAAACCTTGGCTGTATGAATGAAAGAGCTTACTCTTGGC
>JBBPMM010000482.1:0-21050 GCA_038090335.1 Solioccasus polychromus
TCTAGGACTAACCCTTTGCTCTAGAGTCCCTCTGGGGCGAACATATCGCTCCCCCATCACCCTCAGACTACTCCCAGGTGGCCAGGACTAACAGTCCACTCAACCACCTTTCAGGTCTTTTCAACGGGAAGGTCCCTTCAAAATCACTAAAGTCATCTCCCCCATCGCCTACGAATTAAAACTCCCTCCCTCATGGAAGATCCACAATGTCTTCCATGCCTCCCTCCTGTCCCCTTATCGAGAGACTTCCGAACATGGCCCAAACTTTCTAAAACCTCTGGCGGAAGAAGTCGAAGGAGAAGAGGAGTGGGAAGTAGAAGACATCCTCAATCACCAAGGAACACGAGGACGCCGGCAATATCTCGTAAAATGGAAAGGATACTCTTTGGCAGAAAACACGTGGGAACCGGCATCTAACCTAGGAAATGCCCTCGAGGTCCTAGATGACTATAAAAGATGTCGAAACCTTTAAACTCTGACCCAACCACTCTTGACCCACTTCAACTGTCATGTCTTTCAACGTCGCTGCCCCCACCTCATTCATCCGAGTCTACGCCCAACACCTCCCCGACCACCACTGCTGCGTCCTCTATGCAGGCATCCTTGCTGACCCCTGTGCCATGTTCTTGTTAGAAAAGGACGGTCTTTGGGACCGAGCAATCACCCTCCAAGCCTTGGTACGTTTGTACCACCAAACTCTTACCCACCACCTCTTGTACGAACGGCTGCACTCTGGTGCCTCCCACACCACCCACCAAACCCTCACCAACTCTCAGGCCCTCATCCGCCACCATGTCTTAGACCTCCTCCACTATGAAGGCTTTTGGGGATTTGTTAACTGAATACCCAACTCTGCCCTCCAACACCTTCTAATCCCCCTCATCTCATCCCTAACCCCATCCAAGGAGGATGTCTATGATGGCTTGATCGCCACCAACACCTCCCACATCGCACCATGACTCGTCCCTGCTGGACCCACTGCTCCTCCCCCCTATAACCCATGACCTCATGTTGCCACATCCCCACCTTACCACCCACAAACACCTTCCCCTCCTACCACGGTCTCTCCTTCCCAGACCCTGCGACGATGCATTCGCCCGGATAGTCCCTATCCAAGACTCAGGGTGGAAACACCCCCTTCCTCCACGTCGTCCTCATCCTATGGGAGCCCAGTTTCTCCCATGTTACCTGTTCCCCCTCCAACAGTCGACCGGGACACTGTCATTGTGGACGTTAGTCCAGGGTCACTCCTCAACCCTATCAATGTCGATTCCCCCCAGAACCCACCACATCTTGGACAGTGCTTCAAATGCCAAGAATGGGGGCATTGGCACGGGGAGTGCATCCGATTTCGATGCCCTCATTGCTTCCTATGGGCCCCCGGTCACCTAGCAAGATTGTGCCCAGATCGCCCCTGCACACTTTGCCATCAAGGCGGCCACTCTCAGAGGAATTGTCCCTCTTCATGGGGGAACAATGAACCTGTTAGGGACGTTGACATTTGAAGAGGTCTTCAAAGGGCCTAACAGAGGGGTAATGTTATGAGTTGGTGGACCCCCTATTCTTTTACCTTAGTCATACTCATCCCTTTTGCCTTACAGCACCGGAGCTGTGCGATTCCTTTCATGGTAAATCCTTTGGAACATTCTAGTAGTATACTTAGTTAGTACTTGGTCTGTGCACCATCTCCTAGCTATAAATACCCCGTACTCCTACCCTGTACTTTAGCTAGTTCTATGCCTACAAAGCTTAGTAACCAGCAAGCCACCTTTGGGTGAGACCTCAATCAGTTCCCCAAGCTGCCTTACATCGCCCTCCTCATCCCTATCGCCCGAGTAGGTCTGCAAGCCTTCGTCTACATAGCCATCGTCCCCCACCGAGATCTTGCCATCTGGTTCACCTTCGTCCAAGAGGGAGCACGACTCTTCGTCCTCATCATAGTGGGGATCTGGCCTCACCCACAACACCATCTGTATTATCGAGCATGTCTAAACAGACTCTGAGTCAGGTCGCTAAGCTTTAGCATAACACATCTTCACCAAGTTTGATGTCCGATAGGGATACAATAACATCCTAATCAAACCTGAAGATCAATGGAAAGCTGCATTCATCACCCCTTTTGGCCTCTTTGAACCAATAGTAATGTTTTTTGGACTATGCAACTCTCCAGCAACATTCCAGGCATTCATGAACAATGCATTTAGAGATCTCATCTCAGAAGGATGGGTCATCATTTATATGGACAATATTCTCATCCATTCTTCCTCTATCAACAAACATTGCAAATGAACCAAATGAACCCTTAAATAACTCCAGGATCTTCACCTCTTCCTTAAGATCTCCAAATGCTCCTTTGATGTACCTGAAGTCGAATACCTAGGCATGATCATTGGAAACCATCAAGCCTCCATGGACCCCACCAAGTTAAAAGCCATTGAGGAATGGAAACCCCCCCAATTGGTCAAAGCAGTTTGCTCTTTCCTAGGGTTTTGCAACTTCTATCGGAAATTCATTGCAAATTTCTCCACCATTGCCCAACCTCTAATTGAACTAACAAGGAAAACTGTCCCCTGGTATTGGGGTGACTCACAGAAAAGTGCCTTTCAAACCCTACAATGCATCTTTATGTCCACCCCAGTCCTTTACCATCCAGACACCTCTTCCCTGTTTTTTGTCATGACAGACACCTTCCTTGTCACAACCAGAGGGGTACTCATGCAGAAAGATGCAAATGGCAACTTACACCCTTGTGTCTACCTATCTAAAACCCTCTCTCCTGCTGAACACAACTACAACATCTATGACAGAGAGCTACTTGCTGTTATCCATGCTCTCTATGAATGGTGCCACTACCTACAGGGTACTTCACACCCAGTCATCATTCTCACTGACCACAAAAATCTGTCTTACTTCTGAGATCCATGAAAACTCTCTTGATGACAGGCATGCTGGTTGTTATTCCTCCAAGACTTTGACCTTATTTTCACACATCTATCTGGTTCCCATATGGGACCAGCTGATGCTCTCTCCCAAAAGGACAATATTGACACTGCTGATGATAACCAGGCAGTCACTCTCTTCCATGATTCTGTTTTTCTTTGCACCATCGACCTTGCTTTATCTGACAAAATATCTCTGTCATCCTCTTGTCCTCAATGCCTTGTCCAAAGCCACACAAGGATCCCCCTCTTCCCCAGATCCTCCTCAGATTGGTTCTTTGATGATGGAAAACTATACTTCAAAAACTGGTTATATGTTCCTGAACCCATCTGCAATGATGTTGTTTCCTTTGTCCACAACTCATTCACTGGCAGGCATGGAGGTATCTTCTACACCCAAAATTTGGTTGCTTAAGATTTCTAGTGGCCAGGACTCTCTACATTTGTTTGACGATTTGTTGCTGGCTGTGCTACTTGCCAACAAAATAAGGTGAATACCCACCTCACTGTGCCACCCCTCTCTCCAATATCCTCTATGGCTACCTGATCCTTTGAACAAATCTCTGTCAACCTCATCACTGACCTGCCTCCTTCTCAGGGTTTTGATTCTATTATGGTTGTAGTTGACCATGGGCTTACAAAGGGGGTAATTTTCTCCCCCTGTCCCAAAACCATTGACACAGAGGGTGTAGCACAACTCTTTCTGGAATGAGTATTCCCTCACTTTGGTCTCCACTCATCCATCATCTTTGATTGAGGCCCACAGTTTGCATCTACCTTTGCTAGAGAACTCTCCTGACTCCTAGGATATGACCAACACCTCTCTACTGCTTATCATCCTCAAACTGATGGAGAAACTGAATGCACAAACTAATCCCTTGAAGCTTACCTAAGAATCTTCTCAGAAGGTTGCCCTGACAAATGGGTTGACCTTCTTCCCTTGGCTGAATTCTCATACAACTCCAATGTCCATGCTTCCACCCAAAAGACCCCATTCTCCCTCATGTTTGGTTATGAACCCAGGGGCTATCCCTCCATTGGAAAGATATTTATCCCCACCCTGGAAAAATGTCTTTCCCTCCTGGAAGAAGCCAGAAAGGAAGCACTAGCAGCTCATGAAAACTCCACTTGGATTATGAAAGAAAGAACTTTCTCCAAATTTAAACCTTGGAAAATTGGAGACAAGGTGTGGCTAGAAGCATGAAACCTTCAATTCCACCACACCTTCAAGAAACTCCTACCATGAAGGAAGAACCCTTTGAAATCTCCAAAGTTATCTCCCCTATCACCTATGAACTCCATTTACCACCTTCCTGGAAAATTCATAATGTCTTCCATGCCTTACTTTTATCCTCCTATTGGGAAACACCAGAACATGGTCCCAACTTCCTAAAACCTCCATCAGATGAAATAGAAGGTGAAGAAGAATGGGAAGTTAAAGACATCCTTAATCACTGAGGAACATGAGGGCAAAGGCAATACCTCATAAAATGGAAAGGTTACTCTTTGGCCAAAAATACCTGGGAACCCAAATCCAATTTGGGAAATGCCTCTGAGGTCCTTCTAGAGTATAAAGCTTGATGAAACCTTTAAACTCTGACCCAACCATCCTTAACCCATCATCATGCTAAAGCCCCATTCATCTATCACCTTCACCATGTCTTCCAACATCATCACCCCCTTCACCTTCATCCCTGTTTTCACTCAATGACTCCCTGACCATCAATGCTGTCTCCTCTACTCTGCCATCCACACTGACCCCCAAGTCATGTTTATGGTGGATAAAGATCCCCTGTAGGACTGCACCATCACTCTCCAAGCACTAGTCTGTCTTTTCCATCAGACCCTCACCTATAACCTCCTCTATGAAAGACTCCACCCCAATGCCCCTCACCACATTCACTAGACCCTTACTGACTCCCAGACCCTTATCAGAAACCATGTGTCAGACCTCCTCTCATGTTGATCAAGAGACCATCATTGCTGATGCCTCTCCAGGAAGCCTCACCAATTCCATCAACATGGACCACCCTTCTGACCCCTCTTACCTTGGTCAGTGCTTCAAGTGTCAGGAGTGGAGGCATTGGCATGCACAATGCTGAAAATTCAGATGCTCATGGTGCTTCCTTTGGGCTCCCAGACACTCCACTTGACAGTGTAAAGGAATGCACATTGTGTTGGCAGTTGGGACACTCTAAGGGAGGCTGCCCCTATTTACAGGGTAATAACCCCCCTATGGAGTTTTCAAGTTCAAGCAGTAGCTCAAATGCTTAAGACAGGGGTAATGTTATTGTTTTAGATAACCCCTAACTCTTTTTCTTTATTTGTAATTCCCTCTCTTTTGCCCCTATAGCACTAGAGCTGTGCATAACCTCTTTTAGTACTCATTCTTCAGAACATTCTAGTATATTTCCTTTTCCTTCCCAGTCTGTGCACTCTCCTCTTTCCTATAAATAGACCTCCTCTCCCTATGATGTACTTTAGCTAGTTCTACACAATCCAAAGCTAGTAACCAGCAAGCTGTTCTCCCAAGAATGAGGTCTCTTAACATCATACCATTCTACCAAGTCTTTGTTCTTATCACAACTGTTGTCTGGTGTGACCTACAAGTCTGAGTTGCCTTTCTCCAACAAGGAATCTTTGTCCTTGTTGTCATCATCATTGGTATCTGGCCTAATCCAAGACATAGGATCTTTCATCAATTCTATCACATCTGTTACTAGCTGAGTTACTAGCCTCAGCATAACAGCATGGCTGCAACATACTTGGCCTTGGCAGTGGACAGCATAATGAGTTCCTGTTTTCATGAGCCCCAAAGAATTGCTCCCCCATCTATGAGGAAAGCAAATCCAGTTATGGTGTGTTGATGCTCCTGTGAAGCTCCATCAGTGTCAACATATCCAACAAGGCCTCTTTGTTGAGTCCTAAAGGTCAGCATCCAATTGATGGTGCCAGCAAGATAGCAATAGATTTGTTTGACAGCTTTCCAATGTGGCCAGCCAGGATTGGCATTAAGTTGCCATACAAGGGATGTGGTGAAGGTGATATTGGGTTGTGTTCCACCCACTAGATAGATCAGCAAGCCAGTGGCCTATTGGTATGGGATAGTCCACATTTTTTCAACCTCCAAAGTTGACTTGAGACTCTGTGACTCCAAAAGTTGAGCATTTAGGTCCATGGGTGTTGTGACAGGCTTAACATCAATGAAGTTAAATTTTGTAAGTATTGCCTTGGTGTATGACTCCTGCAATAGTGAGATTGTGTGGACTACATGGTCCCATGTGACTTTCATCCCAAGTAACCATGAGATGGGCCCAAGGTTGGTGATTCAGAACCAAGACCCTATTTCAGTTTTGAATGCCTTGATGAGCTTGTTTGAACTGCCTGTAATTGTATAGTCATCAATGTGAGATGCTAGAATCAAGATGTGCTCACTGGTGTTTAGCATGAAAATTCCCCAATTGGTCTTCATGTGTTTGAGTCCAAGCTTACTGAGCTCTCTTGATAACCATAAGTACCATTTGAGAGCACCTTGCTTTGAACCATATAGAGTGACACAGAGTTTTGCAATGGAGTCCTAGGCAAGTTTGTTGAAACCATGTGGGAGTTTCATGAAGATAATCTCATCATCATCAAGTTTTCCATTGAAGAATGCACTATGGAAATTGAAGACATTGGTATCCCAGTCTTGATGGGCTGCAATGGCAAGGATGAGGTGGAGGGATGTGAGTTGGGCAACTGGAGCATAAGTTTCATCATAGTTGACTTCTTGTTGCTGTGTGAATCTGTGCACTACTAATCATGCTTTGTGCTTGTCAATTTTGCTAGTAGCAGTCTTCTTAATTTTGAAAACCCACTTACAGCTCATGAAATTTGTATTGGCAGGGTGTTTGACAACATCCCAGGCATGTGCTTCATCTAAACTTCTTAGCTTGGCATTTACTGCTTCCTCCCACCTTGCCCAATCTGGCCATCTCTGTGCTTCCAATATGGTTGCCAGTTCCAATGCTTCAGCTTCTGCAGTGCTGGCCATCAGCACAAACATTGCATTATCATCATTGAATTCCCATGCACCCATGACAGTCTCATTTCCACTGCTGTCAGTGTTGCCAGTTTCATCTGTGCGTTTTTCTTCTTCTTCATCTATCACCTGAATCCCTCTAGGAATCAATGGGCCACCACTACCATAACCATTGCATATCCTGATGCCACTGTGCAGCATATGAACATACTTAGATTCCATCCACTTTTGACTCAACTGCCTCAATTCAGCTTCTGGTGCTGGTATCTCAAAGTTGTGGCCTAAGTAGTCATTCCGGACATCCTTGAGTGCATCTAGAATTGGGGAAGCTGGGCAGTTGGCTGAGGGATCAGATGCAGGTGGGTTTTGAATATTTCATGTGTTGCTAGGCAATGTGGACTGATTGATTGTTTTCCTGATTGCATGTTTGCTTTCCCCCTCAATCGGTGCATGAGTTTGACCAATTACCACACTGTTGTCATGACAAAAGGTGACATTTCACTCAACAACAATGGTTTGGCAGTCTGTGAGGTAGATGTGGTGAGCACTGCTTTTTGCATCAAATCCAACCCAATGCCCCTTGACTGCTCAGCCATTGAGCTTTGATCCACTGGGGTCAAGTACCCAGCACTATGCACCCCATTCAGGTAAGTCTGCTAAATTTAGCTTTTTCCCTGTCAACATCTTACATGGTGTTTTGCTATCAAGCACACAAGTAGCTGACTGGTTCTTCACCCAGATGATATGTGCTATGGCCTCCCCCACAGGAATTTTGGCAGCTTGCTTGAGTACAGCACTGCTTGCACATGTTCTATAAGAGTGTGATTGATCCATTTAGCTACTTCATTATGCTATGGTGTATCATGCATGGTGAGTTTTTGTTCTGTGAATGTGCAATAGTAGGTTTTCTGGCCAAGTGTTTGAGTAGGGGATGGTCTCCACACATTGGTATGAATTTTGTCACCAAACTTTTTGTAATGTTTTGGCTCATGTTCTTTCCCAATAGGTTTTCAAGTTGCTTTTCCATACTCACAAGACTTGCATTGACCCATGTGTCAGATTATTTAGATGTATTTAGCAAACATACTGTAGCTTACTAATCTGGTTGACATTGTACCATACAGCTCATTCCCTTTTTTTCCTCAGTTGTACTATGTCATGTGTCTGAGGTACGATACTATTCTTCACTTACTTACATACTTGTAACTGACCTGTACTGTAGTCTCATACTCATACAGGTAATATACAGTAGTTGCACTACATCATGTGTCTGAGTCTCATACTCATACAGGTTATGAGCCCTGGTGCCCAGAACTAAAAAGTTGACACCCTCACTCATTAGATACCACACTCATTAAACCACCTAGAGAAATGTCTAGCAGAGTTGGAGACAGAGTACTTGAGGTCCTGAAGCTGAATGCTTCAGGGAAAGACTGGCCAATATGGAAATGGTGGCTCAATGTATCACTCACAGCTTGTGGCCTTATTGGATACCTACATGGAACAAAGACTATGCCAGTAGACCCAGCATCAGGGAAGGCAGCTGTGTGGATACCAACTATGCCTGCAGAAAAACAAGCCATAGAAGACTATGAAGTCACCCATCAGAAATGGATTGAGGAAGATGCAATCATACAACAGCATATCATAGTCACAATACCTGATTCCCTTTTTGTCAATCTTATGTATGTCAAAACCCAATGCACACAAGTTTTATACAGCACTCTGTGACAAGTTCAAGAACCAGTCACTTGCCATCAGTGATGAAAAACAGCATCAGCTTGCTGAAATCAAGCTCAAAGAGGGAGGTGATGCTCATGCTCACCTTGAGAAGATTAAAATGCTTCATGAAGAACTCACTGCAGTTGATAACTCCATTCCTGAGGCAGAGCTATTCAATACTATCTTCATGTCATTACCCCACTCTTATAACCCCATCCTCACCACCATATCATCCAATATGCACTGGCAAAACTGCCAGATCTCCAGCACTGAACTTATGGCTATGGTTACTGATGTGTATGACCAATTTGTCATACAAGGGACAATCTGACCTAAAGCAGACAAGGACAATGCAGCATTTAATTCAGACCCAAAAAGAGGAAAAGGACATACCAAGCAGTTTGACAGGAACTGCAATAATTGTAGGTGGTATGGGCATAAGAATCATGACTATTGGAAGGAAGGTGGTGGAAGGCATGGTCAGGCACCAAAGGGATGGAAGCTGCACAGAAAGAAGAATGCACCTGAGAAACCTTCTAGCTCAAGAAGCACAAATGCTGCAGTTTCCAAGAGCAAAGAACCTGATGGTGTATGGTTAGCCAATGACAACAATGCATTTACATCACTTACCTATGCAACACTTGCCCAATTGCACCCCTCATATACATCAATCAAGTTATATGACAGTGGTGCATCACAATACTTCTCACCCTACTGTGATCAATTTGTCAACTTTATCACCATTCCACCCAAACCAATCAAAGCAGCCAACAATCATACATTTGACGCAGTTGGATGAGGTGACATCTATGTTAAGTTACCTAATGGATCATTGCATGCCCAGATACTCCTGAAAAACATGCTATATGCACCATCTATGGGCATCACACTTGTTTCAATCAGTAAACTTGCTGCTGCTGGATTTTCTGCACTCTTCCATGATGCAGTGTGCTGAATCTTCAATCCTCAGAAATGCCTTGTTGGCGAGGTCCCACTTGAAAGTGGCCTATATTGCATCTGACAAGCAACATGCACCACATCAGCCCTCACAGCCACCATGCCTATGCCAGAAACACTCACCATGGAGGAGCTCCATAATCACCTGGTTCGCATTGCACCCTCTACAATCCATGAGATGCTATCTGTTACAAGTTAACGGACCCCTATCTACTTAGTCATACTTCTCTTTTGCCCCACAGCACCGGAGCTGTGCATCCCCTTTGTAGTAAATCCTCCAGAACTTTCTAGAAGGTTACTTAGTTAGTAGGTGGTCTGTGTGCTACATTCCACCTATAAATACCCTAGACAATCACCATGTACTGTAGCTAGTTCTATGCCAACAAAGCTTAGTAACCAGCAAGCCACCCTCAGGTGAGACCTCTTCAGAATGCCAAGCTGCCTCATATCGTGCTCCTCATCCCCATTGCCCAACTAGGTCTCCAAGCCTTTGTCTTCATCACTGTCATCCCATACCAAGATCTTGCCATCTGGTTCAACTTCGTGCAAGAGGGAACTTGCCTATTGGTCATTATCATTGTGGGGATTTGGCCCCACCCTTGGCATCGCCTGTATTATCGAGCTCAACTTCACTGTCGATAAGCTAGGTTACCAAGCCTTAGCATAACAAAAGAACTAGCTCTTTCCTTCAACTCCTCTACCCAGAAGAGTCATACCCCTCCTGCCACCATGGTACCTCCTCGAGTACCAGCATACCCGTCCACCTATAAGAAGAAGAAGAAGAGTACTCGCTCTACCCCCTACTCTGACATCTTCCCCTCCCCATTTACCAAAGGACCCTCTTGGAACACAGCAAACCCAGATTATCTCCCCACCCCTTTGGAAGCAACTGATTCTTCCTCAGAATCAGACACTCCTACCGAAGTGGATCCACTTCATCAATTCGACCAGGAGACTATATGTTGAAGATGTCACTATTCAGTTGAATAAAAAGTGTGCTTCACTGGGTTTGAACCAATGACTTTTGTCATGTGTCAACCATTAAGCCACTAGAATGGTTAGTAATTCTGGTCACATGACTGATGACTCAGATTACACAATTCTGGTGAAATAACGCATCATCATGATGTCATATCACACCATGATTGTGTCATAGATAACCAGGAAAACTATCCAATAGGATATGATCCAGTTATCATGACTATTATATCCACCAATAGGATTAGAACTATACGTCATGGTGAAACCGTTCTATTATTATTATCATCCAATAGTGACTCTGAAACCTATCTGACCTATCATATAGCGGGTTCTTATCTGTTGATACAGTTCGAACTCCGCTTTAACCTTATTATAATAGAGTATAAGTACTGGACCTGTATTCCGTCTTTCCTCTAACGAAGTTCTTTCATCTCTTCCACTATCTGTTGAGCCCTAGCTCCAGAAAGTACCTATTAACCTATCAACTTGATTATCGACTCTATTCTCTCAAGTGAGTATCTCCCACTTGTACTCAACCTCTGCTTCCATTGGAGTGTCCTTCTGCTTTGCTGCTCTACGTCTCCAAGCTTCGTTCCACTTCAATACTATAGACCGTCTCCTAAGAGAGGAAGAAGAATGACAACAAGAGGAAAAAGCATGAGAAGAATTTCGAAGACAGGTGGCCAAAGAAAGTGCTTGGATCAAACAGGAAGAAGAAGAATGAGCAAGAAGAACTGAGACAAGGAAGATGTCCCGATCAGAACTTAAAGCCAGCCTCCCCAACAACTTTTCCAGGGAGTCTGAGGATGCTGTCAGATGGATGATGGCTATGAGAGCATATTTCACCATGAACACCAACTTATACAACAATAGGTCCATGCTCCTCACCGCACTAAACAAAATGAGTAAAGGCAGAGGACAAACCTTCTCTGAAGGATGGTTCTATAAACTCGAGGATCCAGAGATAAAGGCGGAAGATAAAACTTTCATCAAAATGGCAGAAGAATTCGCGAAAACCTTTTTCCCCTTCGATGTCACTAATCGTGCTCGTCAGACCCTCAGAACCCTCGTCCAGAATACCTGGGATAAGGACGGCTTTGCCAAATATGTGGCAGACTTCTCTCTAGCAGCCTCACAGGCTCATATCACCGACGAAGAAGCTCTTATCAATAACTTCGGAAGAGGTCTGGATGAAAAACTCGTCAACAACATCCTCTTCATGGCCAACGTTCCCACCACACTACATGGATGGATGGAACAAGCCAGCAAGTTCCACACCCAGCAGGAGAGGATAAGAGATATGAGGAAGGGACTAAGTTGGCAAAACTCCACCGGGTCCAGAAGAGACCCAAACACCATGGAAGTCGATGCCGTTCACCTCAACCCTGTTGAAAAAGCTCGCCATATTAAGGAAGGACAATGCTTCATTTGCCACAAACAAGGATGCATGGCCAAAAACCACCCAAGGGAATCGAAAGAATCCCAGGGAACCACTCCTACTCGACCACCCCGATATCCAGCATGAGCGGCTGCCACCACCACCAAAGTCGAAGTTCCCAAGGAACCCTTCAAACTCGACAAATATCTTAAAGTCCTTGAAGGGAAAAAGGTGGATCCTAAAGAGTTGATTAGGGTCCTCAAAACGTGCTTTGAAGAAGAAGAAGCTGAAGAAAGCATGGCTCGAATCACTACCTACCAAGAAGAGGATTTTTAAAGAGGAGGGAAGTGTCAGCATCTTCTCCTCCCGAACTGTTAGCTCCTGTTATTTGTACCAGTAAAAAGGAAAAATCCATTCGAATTCCTATTTCCCTGTCCCATGGAGCTAAAACCGCTGAAGTGAAAGCCCTACTCGATTCTGGCGCCACAGAAAACTTTATCAATCCAACCATCGTGGCAAAGTATCGCTTCCCTACCTCCCGCCTCTGCTCCCCAATTAAAGCATCGAACGTGGATGGAACCACTAACAAAGGAGGGATCATTAGGAAGGAAACCAAACTTGTTCTTCGAATTGGAACAAGAGAAGAAGTAATCCGATTTCTGGTACTACACTGTGGAGAAGACTGAGCCATCCTAGGGATCCCCTGGTTCACTAAAGTAAACCCAGAGATCGACTGGTCCACTCAAAGAATCTCTATCCCAGAACTACCCAGTGATTACTCCACTGACGACCAATGATATCTAGTAGCTTCGCTATGAAAAACCACCATAGCTACCGAAGCTGCAGTAACTTCTCCCAAGAAAGAGCACTCCTTGCTGAAGGAGTTTCAGTCCTACTCCGACGTGTTCGACAAAAAAACTCACAACCTCCTCCCTCCGTCCCAAGCATTCGACCACACCATTGAACTTGACAACGCGTTTGTTCCAAAAGTAGCAAAGGTCTACCCACTAAATCCAAAAGAACTACAAACATGTAAAGACTTTGTGGACGAACACCTTAAAACCGGCCGCATCATTCCATCGAAATCTCCCCAAGCTTCCCCATTTTTCTTCGTAGGAAAGAAGGATGGTTCACTCCGACCCTGCCAAGACTATCAGTACCTAAACTCCCATACCATCAAGAATGCCTACCCCTTGCCACTCATCTCTGATCTTCTCGACAAACTCAGAACTTCTTCCATCTTCACCAAGTTCGATGTGCACTGGGGATACAATAATATCCTCATTAAACCCGAGGACCGTTGGAAGGCAGCATTTATCACCCCGTTCGGGTTATTTGAACCAACCATAATGTTCTTTGGTCTATGTAACTCCCCAGCAACTTTTCAGGCATTCATGAATCATGAGTTCCACGACCTTCTTTCCGAAGGATGGCTTGTCATCTATATGAACGACATTCTCATCCACTCTGACGATCCTGCCACTCATACCCTTTGTACAAAACGTGTCCTTCAATGCCTTCGTGATTTACATCTGTCACTAAAGCTGTTGAAATGCATCTTCGACACCAAAGAAGTCAAGTACTTAGGCATGATTATTGGGAACCACCGTGCCGCCATGGACCCCGCTAAACTGGACGTCATCCGCTCTTGGGAACCCCCTCGATCTGTTCGAGCAGTCCATTCCTTCCTCAGGTTTTGCAACTTCTACCGCAAATTCATTGCCAATTTTTCCACCATCGCTCAACCACTCATTGACTTAACTAAGAAATCCTCCTCCTGGCATTGGGAACAACCCCAACATGATGCGTTCTCCACTCTCAAATCCCTTTTTCTTTCCTCTCCGGTACTTTGACTCCCAGACCCCACTCTCCCTTTCTTTGTCATGACTGATGCCTCCCTCATTGCTACTGGGGGTGTCCTCATGCAGAAGGACTCGAACGGCGACCTTCACCCTTGTGCTTATTTATCTCGCACGCTCTCCCCAGCAGAATGGAATTACGACATCTACGATCAAGAGCTTCTTGCTGTTATTCACGCCCTTTATGAGTGGTGCCATTACCTCCAAGGAACCAATCACACCATCACCATCCTCACTGACCACAAAAATCTTACCTATTTCCGTGAACCTCACAAACTTTCTTGTCGCCAAGCCCATTGGCTTCTCTTCCTCCAAGATTTTGACCTATCCTTTTCCCACCTCCCTGCCTCTCACATGGGTCCTGCCGATGCCCTATCTCACCGCAACAATGTTGACACCTCCAATGATAACTCGATGACCACCCTACTCTCTGACTCTGTCTTTGTGCAAGCTATTGACCTTTCCCTCACTGATAAGATCGCCCAGTCATCCGCTACCAACCCTCTTGTCATCGATGCTATTCAAAAAGCCACCAATAATTCCCCACTCTTCCCCCACTCTTCCCCCCATGACTGGTCTTATGACCAAGGAAAACTCTATTTCAAAAATCGCCTTTACATCCTGGAACCTCTCTGACATGACCTTGTCTCCTCTGTCCACACGTCCTTCACGGGTGGCCATGGTGGTATTTTCTACACAACCGCCATGGTTTCTTGCGATTACTGGTGGCCTGGTCTTTCCTCCTTCATCCGTCGCTTCGTCACTGGATGTGCTGTTTGCCAGCAACATAAAATTAATACCCATCCTACAGTTCCTCCCCTTTCTCCCATCCCCTCTACGGCCACCCAACCCTTTGAACACATTTCTGTCGACCTCATCACCGACCTCCCTCCGACCTGGGACTTTGACTCTATTATGGTCGTGGTCGACCATGGCCTTACAAAGGGGGTAATTCTCGCCCCGTGCTCCAAATCGATTGACACTGAAGGAGTCGCCCAATTATTCCTGGAACAAGTCTTTCCAAGATTTGGCCTACACTCCTCGATAATATCCGACAGAGGCCCACAGTTTGCATCTGCGTTTGCCAGAGAACTGTCCAGACTCTTAGGATATGATTTACGATTATCCACCGTGTACCACCCTCAAACCGATGGAGAAACTGAAAGGGTGAACCAATTCCTAGAAACTTTCCTTTGTATCTTCTCCGAAGGTCGTCCTGATAAATGGATTGACCTACTACCTATCGCAGAATTCTCTCACAATGCCAATGTCCACACTTCTACCCAAAAGACTCCCTTCTCCCTAATGCTTGGATTCAAACCTAGATCCTACCCCCCATTAGGAAAGACCTTTATCCCCGCTCTAGAAAAACGTCTTTCCCTCTTGGAAGAAGCTAGGAAAAAAGCCTTGGCGGCCCATGAGAACGCCACTCAAATTATGAGAGAAAGAATTCATTCAAAATTCAAACCCTGGAAAGTGGGAGATAAGGTATGGCTGGAAGCAAAGAATCTCCGATTCCATCATACCTCTTGGAAACTACTCCCTAGACAAGAAGGTCCCTTCGAAATCACTAGAGTCGTCTCCCCCATCGCATATGAATTGAAACTCCCCAGCACTTGGAAAATTCATAACGTATTCCATGCCTCACTACTCTCCCCCTATAGGGAAACTGCAGAACACGGTCCCAACTTCTTAAAACCCCCGCCTGAGGAGATAGAGGAAGAAGAAGAGTGGGAGGTAGAAGACATCCTCAATCACCAAGGAACATGAGGCCATCAGCAATACCTGGTGAAATGGAAGGGATACTCCTCGGCAGAAAATACGTGGGAACCTGCATCCAATCTTGGAAATGCTTCTGAAGTCCTAAACAACTATAAAAGACGACGAAATCTTTAAACTCCGACAAAACCACTCTTGAATCACATCACCCACCATGTCCTCCAACGTCTCTGCTCCCACCTCCTTTATCTGTGTCTATGCCCAGCGACTCCCTGACCATCACTGCTGCGTTCTCTATGCAGGAGTTCTGGCCAATCCCCATGCCATGTTCCTCCTCAAAAAAGATGGACTCTGGGATCGAGCCATTACCCTCCAAGCCTTAGTACATCTGTACCATCAGACTCTTACCCATCACCTCCTCTATGAACGTCTCCACTCAGGGGCCTCCCATACCACCCATCAGACCCTCGCCAACTCCCAGACCCTTATCTGCCATCATGTGCTGGACCTCCTCCATTACGAAGGTTTTTGGGGTTTTGTTAACTGCATACCCAATTCCACCCTCCAACATCTCTTAGTTCCCCTCATCACTTCTTTAACTCCATCTGAGGAGGATGTCTATGATGGGTTGATACCTACTAATACCAGCCACATTGCTCCCCAACTCATCCCTGCCAGGCCAGTCTCTCCCCCCAGGTATACTCCTCAACCCACGTCCCCTCCTTATCACCCTCACACCCCTTCTCCTCCTTCCACTTCTCCCACAAGGACCCTTTGCTGCCGTCCTCACCAAGACAGTCCCTACCCCCGACTAAGGATAGAAACCCCTCCTTCCTCTACGTCATCGTTGTCATACAGAAGCCCTATATCCCCAACCCTACCAGTTCCCCCTCCTCCTCCTCCTGTGGATCAGGACGCCACTATTGCCGATGTGTCACCAGGGTCGGAGATTAACCCTATCAATGTGGACTCCCCAAGGAACCCACCACGTCTAGGCCAGTGCTTCAAGTGCCAGGAATGGGAACATTGGCACAGAGAGTGTTTCAAGTTCCACTGCCCCCATTGCTTCCTCTGGGCCCCGGGACATCCAGCAAGGTTGTGCCCCAGTCGCTGTTGTCCCCTCTGCTGATGAAGTGGGCATACTAGTGGGAACTGCCCCTCCTCCATGGGGAATAACCAACCTACCAGTGAGGACAAATCTTGAAAGGGTCTTCAAGACGCTAACCAGGGGGTAATGTTACGAGTTAATGGACCCCTATCTACTTAGTCATACTTCTCTTTTGCCCCACAGCACCGGAGCTATGCATCCCCTTTGTAGTAAATCCTCCAGAACTTTCTAGAAGGTTACTTAGTTAGTAGGTGGTCTGTGCACCACATTCCACCTATAAATACCCTAGACAATCGCCATGTACTGTAGCTAGTTCTACACCAACAAAGCTTAGTAACCAGCAAGCCACCCTCGGGTGAGACCTCTTCAGAACGCCAAGCTGCCTCATATCGTGCTCCTCATCCCCATTGCCTAACTAGGTCTCCAAGCCTTTGTCTTCATCGCTGTCATCCCATACCGAGATCTTGCCATCTGGTTCAACTTTGTGCAAGAGGGAACTCGCCTATTGGTCATTATCGTTGTGGGGATTTGGCCCCACCCTCGGCATCGCCTGTATTATCGAGCTCGACTTCACCGTTGATAAGCTAGGTTACCAAGCCTTAGCGTAACACTATCCAAGGACATGGTCCAAGGAATCCAACTAGACCCTATGCATACAACAATGGGTCAGTGCACATCATATGAATATGGAAAGGCCAAGCACAAACCAATCAGGAACGTGTGTGAGCTGCAGTGTCACACAGTTTTCGGTGATGAGGTTCACTCAGATGTATGGGGACCATCCCCCATCCAAACCCCTGGGCACAAGTCATATTATGTGTCATTCACAGATGATTATACTCAGTTCACACACCTTCACCTTCTCACTGCCAAATCTGACATGTTCAATGCTTATAAAGCATACTTTGCATGGGCAAAAACCCAATATGGCACATTACCATCAAACAGCTGCAATCTGACTGCAGTGGCAAGTACCTAAGCAAGGAATTCACTCAGTTTCTCCAAGCAGAAGGGACTGAGTGACAGCTTACCATGCATGATACACCACAGCACAACAGAGTTGCTAAGTGGCTCAACTGGACCCTTATTGAATGTGTCCAAACAATTTTGCACACAAGTGGGTTGCCAAAAAATCTGTGGAGAGAAGCTTTAATGCATGTTGTATGGGTGAAGAACTGAACCACAACTCAGGTGCTCAATGGCAAGACACCATACAAGCTTTTAACAGGCAAGAAGCCCTCATTGTTGCACTTACCAGTCTGGAGCACACGCATTTGGATACATGATGACTCTGGATTGAAGCTAGACATGCATGCACATGAAGGCTGATGGGTTGGATTCGATGCAGATAGCCATGCTCACCAGATTTATGATGAAAGTTGTCACACTGTGAGAGTTGAGCACAACATGACATTCAAAAAGTGCACACCAGACCCTGGCTACAGTGACTGGCTGCAGATCGAGGGGGAGAGGAAAACTGGCAACAAAACCGAATCCAATCAGCCCCCTTTGCCCTGCAAAGACAATGAAAGCCCACCTGAAGTTGATACCCTGAGTCCACCACCCATCCAGCATGCACCTGATACAAATGAACCACCCCTGCTGCATCGCTCTACAAGATTGAGACATGACTCACTGTATATCTGGATGCTCTGGAGTGGCACTGGCACTCACGATGGTCATGATGGCACCACAGCTCTCCCATGCAGTGTCCTAGGAGTGGATCTCATCGGCAAACCTGAGAATGTTGAGAGAAACACATTAGCAGTTGACAAACTGGAGGACAATGCTTATGCAATGTATGTGGGAGTTTCTGTGACTGAGGCACTGGAACCACAAACTATTGATGAGGCATGGAAACAGCCAGATTGGCTGCGCTGGGAAGAGGCTATTAATGCAGAACTAAAAAGTCTTGCAGACACATGCACCTGGGAAGTCATACCTTGTCCACCAAAGGGGACCAATGTTGTTGACAGCAAGTGGGTCTTCAAAATTAAGAAGAATGCTGCTGGCAAGATTGACAAGTACAAAGCATGTTTAGTTGCATGTGGTTTCACACAGGTCCACAGCATCAACTACTACAACACATATACCCCAGTAGCTTGCCTCTCATCCCTGCACCTCATCCTTGTGATTGCTGCCTGATGAATAGACTGAAAGGTGGTTGAGTGGACTATTAGTCCTGGCCACTTGGGGATAGTCTTGAGGGTATTGGGGAGCAAGTATATTCACCCCAGAGGGACTCTATTGAAGTAGGGTTAGTCCTAGAATGAAGTAGGGTGCATACAAAGCAGTCCAGTCATATTCTGGACTGTTGTAGGTAGTAGTCCAGTCAATGTCAAGCATGATAAGGCATGAAGACTGGCAGTACAGTCAAGAAATGGTTCGGTAGACAGTATAAACAGTGAGGGAGATGGTTTCCCAATGGTGATGGTAAGTGAGCAAACAGTAGCTGTCATTTCAAATGACAAGTACAAAATTTTACAGTCTAGGTATGCCCAGACTTCTAAGTACCATATGGAAGAAGTACCTGATGATGTAAGAAAAAATGATGAAAGGCCTGAATGTCAAAAGAGATGTTGGAACTATGAGCATAAGAGTCTAAGTAATAGAAAAGGCTAATGAAAAAGTAATTGAGTAATAAAAGGTAAGGTAAGGAGTAGTCTGGTCAGTATATGTACTAGTCCAGTCGGTCTATAGTAAAGTAGGTGAAGTATCAGTCCAGACTATCATTAGACATAAGGGAGCAAAGTTAATAAAAGAATAAGGGTGTAGGAAATATAGAAAATGAAGGGTTATACACATACTGTAGAGGTGCACCAACCTCTACATCCAGGGGGGACTTTGCTTCTGACCATCCCCAGTCAGGTCATGTGATGGTGAGAGTATGTGTTGAAAAGTCGTCGCTGGGCACGGGGTTCACTTAATGGTCTTTGCTCTTCATCCACAACCATCACCTTCATCCACTTGCCCCAACATGTCTCAACCTCAATTCCAGTCACATGTGGACAAGCACTGCTTGGTCAATGACCCTAGTGCAGCACACTGAGCTCTGCTGCACAAAAACTTCAAGCAGATGATGACATTCATAATGGGCTTGGTCAACTCAATGCTGGACAATCATGAAGAGCTAGAGGAAGACATGAAAACATGGATAAAAAGGTTCAGGTCAGCAATGGTGAGTGATAATGACTTGTGTGATGGCTCTGCTGACACATGCAGGATGACTAGAAGACCATGAAGACCAAGGCAGACAAGATCGGTCTTAACACTGAACTTGAAGACAACATGGCTGAGAAAATCATGAAGGCAGAAGCAATGTGCATGGATGAACCTCAAGGTGGCCAAAGAAGCACCTGCCAAAGTGGCAATCCCACTGATGCAAGAGTCTGTGATGGAGGTGGAGGAGGCACTCCCAGCAGTGACTCAAGAGAAGGAAGCCTGCACACCATCTCAGGATGCATGCTCGCTGTCATTGGCCAGTACCAAGGTAAGTCCAAAATCACTTCTTGAGGTGGGGCTAATGTTTTCTATGTAAGTGTAGCCAGTCTAATCCCAATGATGAGAACAAGTCCAAGGTTGAAGTCATGGAGCCCCAGAAGAAGATGGCTCAGGTCCAGGGTGTGTGAACACTGGACTGGTGGCACAGTGCCAGAAAAGGAGCAGGGCAGCATGTGTCAGGTGCAACTGATTAAAGGTTGCATGTAGTCTGGCAGGTGGTTGGTCTGTGCCACACAAGCAAGGTGCTCAAGTCATGGTGCAAATGAAGGGTAAGTGGTATGTTTTCAAATAGTCTGGTCTGACCTTCATCACAGATAAACCAGTCCGCCCAAAGGCTGGTCCTAGCAAGGCAGTGGTGGCTCCAACTGAATGGGAGACAATTAGTCTCGATGATGATAATGAAGAAGACACAACTCCAGTCAAGGCCAAGTTGAAGGGGAAGGCATGGGCAATGCCAAAGAAGACTGGCCCATCGGTCGCCAGTAAAAAGGGATCAATGGCACTCCAGCTGAATGTGGTCCACACAAGGCTATACCAAATCCAAGTGAACATCAAGGCATTGGAGGTTGAGCATGCAGAGGTAATGGCTGAGATGGGGGATTTGGTGGCAGAGCTCAAGGAACAGGGCATGTAAGACCAGGCATTGTCTTCCTTCTGTAGTTACCACTATTTGTGAATGCAAATGGACATTACAGTGACTCCAAAAAGCGTTGCAATGTTTAACCCTGATGCAGTGCGCGAAGCACACTGCAAACACACTTAAAAATATCATCTAGCTTTGGTGGTATAAAAGATAGTATATACTCTTGGCTACAAATTTGCTCCCAGGATCATGTGATTTGGTTCAAGGGTTGCGAAGTTATAA
>JBBPMM010000483.1:0-20965 GCA_038090335.1 Solioccasus polychromus
GTAGCCAAGAGTATGTACTATCTTTCTCTCCAGCAAAGCTTGGTGTGATTATTCCAGGTGATTGCAGTGCGCTTCGCGCACTGCATCAGGGTTAGTTATTGAAAGGGTTTTGGAGGTCACTGTATTTCTAGGGAGTGTTGGTAGCATTGATCAAAGGATATCACTATGTCTGAATAGGTAATATGAATCTATGTTATAGAATAGATCATTAACATCTTTCATACAAGACATAACAATATAATACATATGCTCAATTTTAGAATAGTTATATGGAGGATCAGACATTATCAGACATTATCAAGCATTATCAGAGCACATTGGGATAAAGTCAAGAGAAGATGGGAGTATTGCTCATAGTGAATGACATATTCTGAACCTCCTTGATGTGAATGACTCTTGTATGCAGAAGAACCAGCAAAATTGGGGGTGGAAATGGGGTTATAGGGGCCATTTGTAACACACTGTCTTTTTTGTATTTGGGAAGGTTGAGGTCTCTGAATAGCATCCAGTAACATTGATGTATTTGAGAATGGACTTGATGTGCTTCAGGTCAGTTAAGAGCATTGAGAGGTTATTGTTGTGCAGATGTGAAACATTGATCAGCAGAGTTCTTGATGATATTGTGCTGACATTGACCAAACTTGGTACAAGTTGTGGCATCAATGAAGAAGCAACTGCCTACCTTCTCACTTTGAAACCACACATAGATGCTGTTGTAGACACAGTCAGTATCTCAATCCTTTCTTCCCAAGTCCAAATTTATTTGTGAACTTATCTTATAGGTATATCCAATTTTTTGTATTCAGTGTTATTGTCATAGTTATTCCAAAATTGGGGATTCTTGGGCCAGCTTTCAGTTCAATCATCAATGGTCTTGGATTTCATATTGAAATTCACATTGCATGTTTAGCTATTGGCTTGCAAGCGCCCGCTGCACTGGCCAGCAAGTTGCTCTGGGTGGTGTAATTCCGAGATGGAACAAGTCCCTCTTTGTCGAAGGTTGATCGAAGATTAGGCAAAACTTGATAACGAAGTAGCATGTAGTCACGCAGCCACGTGACCAAATGAAGTCAGCACGTGCTCCTCCAACTTGAGCTCGTTATGCATCCATCGATCGCCGTGGCCGAACAACAAGCCAAGCTCGGCGTCTCCGCAGAAGAGAGCAAAGCACAGCGTTTAAAGCGCCAACAGGCCCGTTTTCGTGACCGCGGTGGGTTCGTGCATCTCTCGCTTGTTCGTTGTGTTGCGCACTGACGCGAGCTTGTTAGCGCGTTCGTGCCGTCCAACTCGAACCCGCTCGTCGATATTCTTCTTGCGCGTACCGTCTCTGGTGAATCACCCTCCAAGGCCCGTTCAAAGGATGCTCTCAAGCAGCCTTTGCCTTCTCGTCAGGCATCACCGGCCGTCATCACCGAGACCGTAGCTGGTCGGTCGCTGCATTTTGTGTTCCCGTCCGTCGTTTGAGAACGCATACAGGCAGCTCTCGACCGAAATCGCAGCCCTCTTCTCGGAAACGAAAGGCTGTCGAACCGGAAGGTAAGGGCTGGTTTTCCTCGTATTCCGTACCCCTATGTACGGTTGTGTTCAGCTGCCGCAACTTCAAAGCCTGCTCCGAAGCGCCGCGGTCGGCCACCAAAAAGCAAAAAGAAGGCGCCAGGCAAGTTCCCTTGTCATTTATACGTCCGTGTTCGAGAATTTCCCCCTTTTTAGACCCAGAATCAGAAACGGAGCTGCCACCTCCCCAAACCGAGCATACATCGAAAGGAAAGGGCAAAAAACGCGCTACTATAACTGCTACATCTACGTCCAACCGAAACTCAAAACCAGAGTCGAAAGCAAAAGCAAAAGCTAACCCTGCAAATGAAGTACGCTCTTCTGGTACGCTTTCTATCCCATGTGTGGCCGTTCGTGCACTGGAGACACACGTAGACGACGACGAAACTCTTGTCGAAGTCCCCCGCAAAGCCAAATCCAATCACAAGAGGATCATATGCCCGGACGATGATGACGATATGCCGGTTGTCAGGAAACGGGCTAAAGCGTCGTCTGCTCGGACCCTCAAGGGTATCAATAAAGACGACATTACTGTTGCAGGAAGTTCGCAAGAGAAGATCCGGAACGGAAAGTCTGCTAAAACGATCGCAGATATACGGCTAGTAACGCACGACGAAGACGACATAGTGGCACTCCCCTCTAAGAGAATGAAGGTAGCTTGCAAAACCCAAGCTGCCAACGAACCCGAGCCTGCACTTGTGTCACGCACACGTAAGGACGTCGAGGACCCCAGAGTTACGGTCAAGAGGAAGGGAAAGAGCGGAGCAGAACTCGATCTGGTAGTACCTGTGGAAGAAGATGCCAATGAACGACCTCCCGAGCGCACCTCCAAGCTAAAGAAACGGAAAAAGGAGGACAGCTACGACGACCGACCTCGGAAAGCCGTCAAATTCACCGAAGCAGGGTATGTCTCTTTCGTACTCCAAGCTCTTTGAGCTGACAAGTATACAACCAGCCCTCCACACTCGTTGTCCGAAAAATTGAAGGAGAACAACCAGTTGGAACGAAAGCACAAGAATATAGTCAAGTCAAGCGTCAAAGAGGAGCCCGATGTGGTCCGTATTAAGTTGGCCGCAAAATCGCATCGTCGCGCAAAGACTCCAAAAGGTCCCCCACTCGAGGTGCTCGAGCGGATCAAGGCGAACGCAGCGCGATATTTGAAATGTGCAGACAATGAACCAGACGAACTGGATTGTCTTTCGTGAGTAATGGCGGTCACGTAGCCTTGGCGGCACATCGTACTGTCATTTGTAGCTATAGTTTGCTACAGACTATTACACTGCTACTCTCTGTCGAGCATTCGATTTTGATCCAATATTTCATCTTGTATTTTGTTATGCTATAATCTATCGTCTGCTGTCTGTACTCAAAAAGCATCCGATGTTGCAACGAAGCTAGTCGTATCGAAATCGACGGAGTAGAGCAAAGAACTAGTATGTTGTGATTAGCCTTACAATAAATAGAGGAAGTTGCCCGAATGTCCATATCAAGCGCTTAAGCATGCAGTCCGTTCGCTGCCTTGATCATATCCAGTTGATTTGGATCCCACCCCGACTCCTCGTTCCGATGCTTTACTCTCGGGTCCAGCGTCTGCCGCTGTTGCGGTGGCGTAATGGGCGTCACGCTTACCGACGCGGGCGGATGAACGTGTGACGACACGCCTTCCATCGGCGACGGATCGTGGTCCGCTTCGTCTGACGAGTGTTGCACGTTCATGTCCGCATCGCCGTCTTCGCTATCGGATCCGAGATCCATCGCCTGCTCGACAGACATGATCATCTCGACTTCTCCGTTCCCATCGAGACCGTCCTGATGCTCTGGCGACGGCGCGGATCCCGAGGGCTCAATGTCCCCACGATCATGATCACGGTCATGATCACGACCTCTCTCCCGACCTCGATCCTTGTGCGACGACGATTTCGATTTGGACTTTTCGAGCTTGCGGAGGACTTTGGAGATGTACTCTTTCGAAAACTTTTTGATCTTGGTCACTTTTTCGTCCGAGAGCGCGTCCAGGCGACCTTCCTTGTACGACGACGATTTCTTTTCCTTTTCGGCGATGACGTGCGTTAGCTGAAAAGAGGAGGTGGCCCCACGAGGCTCATACGTAAGAAAAAACCAGACGTCCCACGAGAACAAAGGGCACGCACCTCTTTGGCGTACTTTTTGAACACGTCGTTGTCCATCTTGCTCGCATACTTGCTCATACACTTGACCACCACCGCGCCGACGAGCTTGAGCAATCGCTTCTCCTTGTTCGCCTCTCTCTCCTCCTTGGTTTGTGTCCTTTTCGGCTGTTTTGGCTTCTTTTTGACTACTTCAGGAGAGGGCTCCACCGCCGTTGCCGTCGCCGCCACCGCTGCTGCCGCCGCGCGCGCCGCCTCGGCCTCGGCTGCAGCGTTCGCAGCGGCAATGATATCCGCGATCTCTCTCTTCTTGTACTCGTGGAGGGCAGTCTCTTGTGGCTGTTGCGGCTGCGCCTGGAAATTGAAATTCCATCCTTGCTGCTGTACAGGCACTGGTTGAGGCGCGGGCGGTGGTATGAGCACAAAGTGCATGTCATCGCCTTCCCGGCGCGTCTTCTTCAACGGTCGATTCTCGTCGCGCGACTCGATAATGATGACTGATGACGACTCTGGCACCTCTTCCTCACCGTTCTAGAAGTACAAGTGAGCGAACCGCATCTGCAAAAAGTCGGTGAAATGCGACGTACTGCTTTGAGACGTTTTGGTATACGGTAAGCGACCTCGAGGGAATCCCAATATTCGAGGAGCTGGTTTCTGATATGAATACAAAGCGACTTTATTGTAGAAGGCACAAACGGACCTTTAGCGCCAGTGATTTCATACACTCGTTCTCTGATTCTGCACAGGTCTGTACCGGAATTTTAATCTTGGAATCGTCGACCTTGTTCCGCTGAATAAGTGGCCACTTGACCATGGCCTCCAGGGCCTTGAAAATATTTCAATGAGTACGACGAAGCCCTAGAAGATGGGAAACACACAAGAATGGTGACTTCTATATCCTTGGCATAGTCTTGGAGTATGTTGGTCATGAGGCTAAACCCGCGAAGTCGCATGATCTGACGTAGAGCCGCCTCGTTCTCCGTGATCTTTGCGTCACCAAGTCACTCGAAGCGGCAACATCAATATCATGGGCATAGCGTACCTTTATTCGAGTGAGAAGCTTAGTGAGTACTTTCTTGCTCTGCGTTTGCCGGATTGCCTGTACGACCTTTGGGATGTCCTTCTCGACCAAAGGCTTGAGTTCGGGCTACACAAGAGTATCGCCGATCAGACATAGAATGTAGAACAAGGCACAGACGTACCATATAATCCTTATCGAGTTCTTTGCCCTTTCTCTTCTTGCTCCCCTTTAGCCCCAGTTTCTCCACCTCGTCGGAAATACCCAGAGCTGCCAAGCGACGACGATAAGCCTGAGCCTAAGAAGGAAGATAAACACATACCGTCAAGATAGAGATCATCCATGCCACCAATGTCTGTTTGAGTTTTGCCACCAAGAAAGCCCACACAGTTTGGTTCTCCACAGTAACAGGGTTGTGGGTCATGTCTGAGCTCGTCATCAGCTGCTGTCAGAACCAACGATAATGTGTGCTCGTACCCATATCGGTCGACGTTGTAGTTGAACGTCAATTCCTCGTCCTTTTTGATTAACCGAGTTGCAAAGATGCCCATCCGGACACGCTCGCCCACCTGCCACTTGGCAACATAGCAGTTTGGGCTACAGCTGTGGTTCGCGAATCGGCCAATGCCGCCTCTTTTAGTCGCATCGATGTACTAGGACACAAAAGTCAGTGAGATGGAAAGAGTAGACATGGAGTTACCGACTTCGTCTTTTTGGAGCATCATAAAGTAGAAGTGCTTGATACCTTCTTCAGCATAATCCCGCATGCGTTTCATAAACGATGGATGGGAAACCACATCGCCGATGTACTCGTAAATGAATGCGTCCCTGTTGTGACCAACGTAAGTTGCTTGAAGACGATACGAAGACTGTATGGACACACTTTGATATATCTGAGACAGCCCGCAACCCATATCCCTTCTTTTCCGTCATGACGATCTCGATATTGGCATACTCCTTTCGTTGAAACCTAGATCCGCGAGATGTCGGGAACAAGTCGGAATGAGCATCAACCAGACCGAGTTCGTGGGCAAGAGCACCCACCGTTGGTTCTGGCAATGAGAGCGACAGCGACAGTCGTCTGGTAGACACTCGACCTGCGTGAGCCTGTTGATACAGTCCGAGCCCAGCCCACATGCATCCGAAGGGTCATCTATGCCTGCAGTGGCAGAAAAGGTGCCCAACCCCACCCACCACCAGAAAGCAATCGGTTACTACGTATTGGGGACTACTGCTAACAGGAGTGGATATTGAGACTGACCATGTTCGTAGACACAGTCGCACGTCATGCTCTCCAGAGCCTCTCGAGAACGCCCGAGTGTGTTGTACTGGTAGTGATTTTCCGGAAGCTCGATGAAAGTCGCTCTCGCCGCCTCGTCCGCACGGGGGAGGTGGCCGATGAGCTGGGGACCTAGGCGCTTGGGCCGCCCATTTGCGGGCGCTGGGGTGCTTGATTCTGATTTTTCACGCTTGGGAAGGGGTGGTGGTGAAGGTTCTGTCTTGACGGATGGTGTCTCTGGCGGAAGCTTGACGTCGTCGTCGAGGTCCTCTAGCTTTGAGGGCATTCCGTCCTCTTGCTTGGTCAGTATCAAAGGGCTCTGAGGTTCGGACATGGTGGGCAGAGAAATGAATGCAGGAGTGAAACGAAAATTAATACAGCGACCAACGCAACGTCGGGTACGACAGCGATACTGGCGACGTCGTCAGCACCAGAAATGTGAGTGATGTGCGCACAGACCTTGTCCTTGTGTCAAGTGTCGGCGGGAGGGGCCTACCTAACAAAAACGTCGACGATGACGCCCACGTCGGCAACAAAAAAGCGCAAGCGCGAGGACAACGAGTCCAAGATCTCGTTGGCGCTGTCTGACCAGCCAAAATCACAGCTGGGCCCTGTCCTTGGTGAGTACACAACTTGCTCGTGGTCGTCCACAATAAACAGCGTCCGTCGCCACCACAGCCAATTTTCCTGCCATACAACCACCAAAATCCACGCCGTTCTGCTACTACCGGAAGGACAAGGCCGCAGCCGACGGGAACGTCGAGTTTGCAGAACTGCCTGCATTAATCGCTGGAGAGACCGATGCCGTCGACTTTTTCTCGTCCTCGCAGGCATCCGTTGGATCCCGGTGTGTAGCTCGTTTTCCAGACGTTTCCATCTCACCGTCAGTTCTCTAGGTACTTTGTCGCGGTGCACAACAAGCGCACCAAGACGACGACGTTGCGCGAGGCACCCCTCCATGTCTTGACTCACCAGGTCAAGGCGCTCAAGTCTCTCAAACCCGCAGAGGTCTCCACTTTGCAGCGCCTTCAAGCGCGCGCTGCCCTCGGCGAGACATTTGGCACCAAAAAGGCGAAGCAAGCCATCAAGGCCCGAGAACGGAACAGGGTCGATGTGTCCGCCATGGAGACGGTCGCAGACCACTTGCAGGAGAGCATCCAACGAAACACGCAAGCGTTGCCTTCCAGGGGTGCGTTTCAAACATATTTATTGCAAGAACAAGAGTAATAATGTCTGACAGAGGAAGCGCAAGCAACGGCGGATAATACGCGCTTGGTGCCTCCATTTAACCAGGATGCAGAAACGCCGTCCGAAATATACCCCTTGCACAACATCATCCCAGAAGCGGAATGGAAGACCCTATCACCCTCGGCGATCATGCAGGCCAAAACCAACAGGGAGCGGACGGCCCTCCTAACGTACCTACGATCAAACTGGATCAATCAACACCTGAATCTCGTCTTTTCTTCCCCTTCTCCCAGTAAAACGCACATGTGAGTTGTTCCCGCCTCTGTTCCAGTGACTCATGGAGGCTGATACGACCATCAGCAAGATCCTGATGTACATCTCGATCATGATGGCCTTTCGAAACATGACCATTCGAAAATTTGACAAGTCAACCTTGTATGATAAACTCTCCGCGGTCCCCTCCATTATCCTCGACGGTCTCATATCTAGATTCACGGAAATACCAAGAGGCTCGACAGAGTTGGATATTTTTCTCGGTTCGAGGCCTGACATGTATTGACGCCCGCCTTCCAGACCACAATCGACATCTCAAACCGAGACCCTTTTGCTCACGCACATGTTTGCATTGTGTCTTCGTATCGACGACTATGCGACGGACACGACCCTTATTGCCAAGGATCTGAGTCAAAAATTAGCCACGTGTGTTTATACCATTGATCTGCGCGGAATTTTATTCATGTAAATCCCTACCAATAGGATCAACTCATTGTTCAAGTCGCTAGGATGCAAGATCAGCAAGTTAACCATGCAGGATCTCAAGCGACTTGGTCTTCCTGATAGCGCTGGGGAGACAAAGAGAGCCGTACTCAGCACGCCATTAGAGTTCCCGAAGCCGCGGGCCAGAAAGCGCACGTGAGGCATAGAGAGAAGTTGACGGGTTTCACGTCGCGTCCAGCAGCTAATACGGTCAGGAGTGTATGTTTAGGATCGTTCTCCCACATTGAATAATAGTTTATCCCTGCACCTTCCGCGTGACCTGCTCCTCATTCGAGATGGACACCGAAATGAAAACAGGCTGCAGACCACCACTCACAAGTTCAATAAATTAGGGGTGGGACGAACTTCCAACATGAAGTTCTGATATGACGTGATGATCGATGGGCATGAGGCTCCCCGTTTATATGCTGGCTTTGCGGGTCACTAGGGTTGCCAACTCGCTCCACTCGACCTCCCGTTCCCATCAACGATGTACCTGGCAAGTAGTAGAGGTGGCATGTTCGGGGAGCACTTGATTGCAGTGACGGAATCAAGTTCTCTCCAAACAAACCGACTATACCATTGCTCCTCCGATGGATGTTGAATCGACCGTCATCGAGGTCAGTCGTTCCTTTGCAAAGCGAACCTATGTATCTTGCAGTCCTATTTCAGCGGCCCTTCCGTCAAGACATCGTTCAACACCGACGGTTTCCCGTCGAGTGTACGTTCAAGTAGGTCTTTTTTTGATACCTGTAATAGACGAATCGAGTTCGTGGAATCGTCCAGGGATTAGAGGCGTACATAATTGCTGTCCGAATTCGTGGAGTGGAGCGGATCCACGGCTGGATCAGTTCCCGTTGGAAAGCGAGCTACGTTTTCCGAAAACCTGCATCGTAGACCAGAATAGCCCAAGACATAGTACTGATTACCTACCTGGCATCACAATGAGCTTAATGCGTTGTCGCATTTTGAGTATGTAGCAGGGCAAGGAATAGCGCATCTGCAGATTACTCAAGCCATCCCAATCGATGATGTCGATGACATCCCGTTTGTGGGTACCAGCTGATTTAATAAACGGACCTCGTCATCATACGTTGGTGCTGGGATTGATTATATGATGATAGGTGTACATGCACGTATCGTGTGCTAAGGCAAGAAGACCGCGTAGCGGTCGTTGTTGAAGCGGCAAGTTGAAGTTCTAAAGGAATTGCCAAAGCTGTTGCGCTTGCTTTCTTATTCCGACAGTGCACGTGACATGGCATGACAAGTCCGGTGACCAAACTATTGAGTGCCACCGCTCCACATGATATCGCAATTAAACATCTCCTAGTCCGGGCTTCAGGATTATACTGAGAATTGTAAGGCTATCCCGTACGATGAGGGAACTCTCCCCGCCACGTCCTCACTACCTGCCCTGTTCTGATCCCATGCACAAAGCACACCCCCATAAGCGTGTACAACCTGCCTTCCCTCTAGCGCACCACCATCGGGTCGTCTGTGCTAAATGGCACGATGATGCGATCATCGCTCCAGGTCCGATATCAAAATACCCAGAACTTACGCCCGTTGCATGTTTCCAAAATTAATTTCTGGAAGCGTATCCAAGAACCCCCTGCGCGACGGCAGACAGTGCGGTGGTATTCCGCGTCGGGTTCTGTACAGTTATATGATATTTCAAACGTTGGTAGCCAATAGGCAAAAGCGTCGACTGTGAGACTTGAGCTGAGGAAGCTGAACCTAGCAGTGAGTGCGGAGATGAGTGCTTCCTTTATCGAATCATCGCTTGGATAGGAAGTAGGAGTGGCATCGAGCCCTGCTGCGGTCCATATTCCAATGACGGGATTCTTGGCCAAGCTGCTGTCGATGAAGTCGAACGCATGAGTATGGAAGAGGTGGGTGGATGAACAAATGATATGGAAAAATATGCCGCGAAAGTGAGGCCGTTCAACTGATGATTTTTTAGGATGAGTTTAGAAGGAGAACGTTTGTTTGCACCGGTAAAACGGTTGCTCGCAAAACGGCCAAGCATGTGGCAGCCGTAGTATTTACGAATCTTGGTACCGACGGTGGGAAATTGAGATCGATAATGGGGAGGGTCGGATCATATTGAACAGCGGATAAGATATCGATGCTTTGACATTTCTGGATCAACGTCACTACGGCTTCTCGAAAGACTTCCAAGGTAGATTTCCTATAATCTGGTTCGGCAAGGGCTTCACCAGAGAGAAGACAAGTCTGCGGGTGTTCAAGGAAGGCATATATCCAATCGTGCATGTTCATGATTTGGAAGGGCCGCGCATCATCGATGAGGTGCGTAAAGTTTCGAAGTATTAGATGTTCCCGGGAAAACGCACAACGATGACGGCCGCCAATCCGATGTGATGGAGTGGTATTATTTGGTCTCCGAACAGGGTCAATGGCGTGCTGGCTAGCTCATATTCCTGGACGACCTAAGTTTGTGAGAACGTGAGCTTTCTGAACATACCCGGAGGCCTTCGAAGGATTGCGTCCATAATTGCAGGGTGAAGAGTCCTTGACAATGAACTTATCTTATTAATCGTCACCGAAAAATATCATCATGGTTATGGCCCGCAGAAAGATATTTCCTATCAATTGTACTTGATGGTTACGCTCTGATATTTTGTTGGTTGACACTGATCATATCTGCCCAAAGTAATCGCGAACATTGCATATCACGTAGCTCGATATGAACTTCGTGGAAGGTTTTGGTAATGTCCAGTCATCTGCTTGAACATGAGATAATTCTCGAGTAAGAGATTCCCTAGACATAAGAAATAGCGCCATATTCCGGAACATTGTCGTGAGCATATGGTAACGTTCGAGTGATTCTCCTCCAATATCTAACAGAAGATTGAACGGATTGAATTTGAGTTGCTGACGAGAGAGTCGTAAACGTATGAAGTCGTGCCAGAGTCCATGGAATGAAGGTCTACAATTTTCATTGGCTCCAGCCAACAAGTTAGACTTCAGAATTCTGTGAAACTCCGAGTCGAAGATAATGTAACCGAACCACAATTAGTTATCGCCCAATAATTTGAAAACAATGTTCTGATCAATTTCGGGATTTTAGCGTGATGTGATCACTACCGTTGCAGTCGCAATTAGACAAAACCCCTACCCGAAGCCAATAGATGAGTTATGTAAGCAAAGGTAGACGCTGTCATCATCACAGTCTGGCAGCGCCTCGGGCCTCAAGGCCTCGTCAACCGCCTTCTGGGAGTATGTGCGACTAAGAAAGAGCCGCAACAGTGAATGTTCGATGTCGAACCAATGTTGAACGGCGGCATGGATGGTAAGCATGTACTCCGACTTTCAGATCCATATTGATCAAAGTAGGGGAGGCGGGAATTGCGAGAGAGGATGAACCGCCGCTGGGCTTCGCAGCGGGTTCAGCGTTGCGACGCTTGGGCTATTTTCCTGAAGAGACCCCGACAACTTGACTTTCGCAATGAGCCTCGATGGCGGGAAGTTGAGAAGATCATAAAATAGTACATTTTACAAATCCATGCTAGTACAAAGCCAAGTATCCATGCGGGAACGATACAACGGAGAAATAGAAGTTACATATCGGAGTGTACATGCTTACTAGTACACGTTGAATTTTTGAAGGATAGGAATGTATCGTTCGCTGCCAACCAACCCGACCGTTCCAATCATCTCAGGTCGGACTCGCAAATTCTTGGGAGACTCCATCATCGACGTCAACGTAATCCGATCATCCCCACCAGTAGTCGTCGCAGAGAAGAACATTCGTAGCCACAGAACATGGGAGAACACCGTGTCGGTCAAACCAGGCCTAGGTGAGAACGTGACATCGCCGCTACCGCCTGCAGCCTTTCTCCGCTCCCTCAAGTGGGCGAGCTGAAGGAAAGGAGATGCAGGCTTGGAGGCAGTAGAAGTGATGGCTGATCATGTTCGCGTTGCCGGCTGTTTCTGCTCGACGTGAGGTGGGCCGCGGCTGTGAAGGACGATGAGATCACCAGATAGGTTTTGCGGTCGATTCTCGTGCTGGTTCGAAGAAATCTTGAATGCAATGACGTTCCTCGAACCTGTTTGCGAAGAGAGAGCAGGAAGGCCACGTCATTGAGTTCGAGTGTTAGTCGGGACAGCCGGAGAAAGTCAACGAAGTAAACAGATGGCGCGAGAGAAAGAAAGAAGGTAGAAGAAGAACTAGAAGTGAAGCAATGACAACTCCATACTTCAGTCCACTGTTCCACTCGTCGAGACCCCTGATCCATGATTGGGAATGCATGAACGAAATGTCCGAAAGATCACTAGGAATGTAATTGTCAAGCTTCCGAATGTCACGGCCTTCATCTTCATCCTCCGATAGTTCCATGAACTTGCATCGTGTTTTCCTCGAGGAACGAACAACCTCTCCATCTGAAGCGTGATCGGTATTTTTTGTGACGGAAGCGGTCTTGATACACGACCGCTGTGGTGAAAAGAACGCGCGGGCAACGGCAGAAGTAGAACACAACACCATCCGAATCGTCTCTGCAGTATTCGATGGAACCTGCTCATCCTCGGGTATCGTGATCGAAGATCTGACGGTTGGGGACGAATCAGCACCGACCGCGTCGCTGGATTCTGTTAGGCTCGTAGAGAAATCGTCAATCAGCTTCGGGACATCATCCATGGGCAAAGGAAAAATCCAGGTGCCAAACGCCTTCTAAATATACAACATTAGTCGACTGAAAGACGAACATAGAAACAACAGACACGCAGGTTGAGGCATCCGAAAATCCACCCAAGTCGTGACTCAGGAGGACAACATTCCACGTGAGTAGAAATTGTTTCTTCCTCGTGAACAGTGTCAGGCGTTGTGATGGGTACATCTTCGGTGTCCTCATCGGACTCCTCAGGTATGGCCATGAGAGGTGGGGTCGGTATATAGGCGTCTAGTCCTTCCCAGTCATTTTGGGAATATGGCGTGTCTCGCACCTCGGAATGACTCGCCGGTCCGGGGGAGCGGTGAGTAGTCGACGTAAACGTGATTGTAATCCCCGTCTTGGTCTGCAGAACGTGACATTCCCTCGTTGGTAAGCGCGGACCGGAACGGAAAGCTGCCTCGTCATGTCCGCGAAAATGAGATCCATGTCTGCCTGCTCTCGCTCCTCGACTTCATCAGTCCATTCCTCTTCCTTGTCCGAGTCATAGGAAAAATCTTCGAACTCCCTTTGTAACTCTTCGTCCGAAAACTCCTAAGAGTAAACAGGTGTTTTCCGAACCGGAGAAGGCAGAGGCGACGTGACAGATTGAGAGTCGGGAAGTTGAACAAGACCACAAGTTTGAGGAGAGGAAGGGAGTGAACCACACAAAGGATCAGGACCAGTAGACGACCGAGAAGCAGGAGGGGGTGAACCAAATGAAGACTCGGGACCAAACGTATCAAAAATGACCTCAAAGACGTCGTGCAGAGCCTCATCAGCCGCTTTCTCGGCGTCCGTACGACCGGGAAATAGTCGCAACAGTGATGGCTCCATGTCAAACTACTGTTGGGCAGCGGCGATCAAGAATCAGGCATGTTCCTTGATCTTCAGGTCCTCATCGCCCAAAGGAACAGAGGCGGGTACGACAAGAGAGGGTGAACCACTGAGTTGTGCAGTTGGTCCAAGGAAGTCGTATTTGGTCTTTTTGAAGAAAAGACGCTTCGATGATGATTTCACCTTGCCAACGAGCTTCGAAGTGGGAACATTGGCCTTACAAACCGCTTCCTTCAGAGACGCGGCTTTCGTCAAGAGACTCGGACGCGATTACGACGCGATGGATTCATCAGAGAATGCGGAGAGATGATATGGGCGCGCTTACGATGGGAATGGCCTTGTGGGCGGAGGTGTTCTTCATGCTCGCCAGCGGACGTTTTCCCGGCGCACCGCCAGCGGACTCTTTGGCGGAGGGACGTCTGTTTTTACTGAGAGAAATCATGTCGAAGGAGTGATATTAACGATAAGGAGCGAAGCGGGCGAGTGGCGAGTATATGGAAAAAAAGAGAGAGAGAGACGTGAGCGGGAGGTTAAAACTTGGTATTTATGTATCGAGGAATTCCAACTGAAGGATCTAGAATATTTCATGACATCCCTCACCATTTAGGGAATGCTGATGATCGACGCGCCAACGAACCTTAGCTGCGAGACAGGCTGAGAAAAACGAGTAGAATCAAGCCTGCCCTAGTTGGAAAGTACAGGTTGTCCTGATATGACGGCAGGATGAGTGGAACGTGAAAAGAGTATCGATCCACGTCACAGTAACAAGATGTTTACGACTTTAATAAAATGCCATTCCAAATTCGACTGACATATAGTTAAGAGTACCAATGGATCTAAAACCAAAAGATCATGAGACTCTTGTTCAAGATGTCCTATTCGTGCTCGACAAAGAACCAGAGCATGCACTTAGAGACATACCATCGGCTACCGTGTAAATTATTAAGACGCTCCCGGCGAGCCTGAGAGATGATAACAGTATGGAATACGAGCGTTAAGCAAAACGCGCTCAGGTTCGGGAGTGAACGCATTGGGGAAACATTCAACAGAACCCATGCATTTCAGTACAGACGGGGAGACCATCAACTTCATTTGTAAAGGAAGTTGCTCTTGTAGTAGCTTTTTGTTTTGCGTATCTAAGTTGAGCGATACACGTATTCATAAAACCCGAACCACATCAGCACAATGAAGAAACAGACATGTTCAGACAAGCGTACTAAGTATAGGAATACGACAGTGTGACCACATTTCGTTCTCGTTCTTTCCTCTCGTCAGATAGAGCGTTGCCGTCGACGCAAGTTCCGAAAAAACATTATGCACATAAATTTGCCACGCCACGCCGAGCTCTAAGCTACACACAGCCATCCACCGGCAATTGCGACAAAAATGCTTTGTTGGGCTCGCGAGACAAACAATGGTAACAGTCTACCACAGAATAACTAGGATGTCTTAGTGTACTATTTACCTTGTCTAACGAGTAATAATTTTGTCGATCGTGGACAAAGTCGACACCCTTCAGTTAAAACAAAAAAGGAAATTTCCTTTATCTTTCGTTATCGCTGGTCAGCAACCGCATCAAGCTTTTCCGCTCCCACTGTCACTCTAACCGGCTGATGCAAACTCCTCAGCACCCTCTGCCTCGCCACCATTGAAGTTTCCCCTCCAAGCCTCTTGTTTTGCCTTTGCAGTTTATCAGTCCAGAACTAGATGGGATTCTCCATATCACTGTTTTCATGCCTTATCTAGCTGCTTTCTTGTGTAGCTGCCTAGCTTATCTCGCTAAGATGGTAATAATAATATTTAGTTTTATGCCACTTTGTCTGCTGCAAACCCGGCATTACTCTGGCATGTTGCAATGCTATGACGACACCAGATGTATACCACTTTGAACAAGTTTCCACTACAGACGGACGTGCACATTTGTTGAGACTGATGCTATTTACACTGTTGATGTTGGAATTAGCAATCACGCGCGCAGCCACGACACCGGACCGACCGGACTACCGGTCTGCACATGGCGCACAACATTCACATTCCTCCGTAATATGTCTTCGTCATACGAGCACATTGTACTTACCGCGTATTTAATATTTCTCTTCATCCTATGCTCGGATCTCTACTAGATCCTTTATCCCCATTTCTACACCATTTAGTTACTTTTCGTATATAAGTACTCTGTATTTTGGTCAAACACCTCAGTCCGTTGTTCACGAACTGAGTTCGTTCACTCGATAGCATTTCTTTCAGGTTATGAGCCCTGAGTTTCCAAATCTCTGATCAAGTCAAAACTCACCATAATGTCTGTTGTCCCAGTCACCACCGATATCCTCCCCGGAAATGTTCCCAAGCTTGATGTCAAAGGAACCAATTGGGCAATCTTCGCTTTTCGCTTTCAGGTTGCCATCGAAGCCAAAGAATTATGGGGTCATCTGGATGGAACCGAGACTTGCCCAACCTACCCGGCTCCCATGACTGATGTGCAAGCAGCTGAAGTCAGCCAATGGTGGAAGAATGAACAGATGGCGAAGAACTTACTCGCACAGCGAATTCTGGATTCGACTGCTCTTCAAATCCAGAAAAAGACATCTGTAGTGGAAATGTGGACAGAAATTGTTAAAGAATATACTGAAAAAGGTGCATACACACAAACGGACCTGCGTGCGCAATTCTTGGAATCACGGCTTGCTAAGGGAGCCAATGTCTGGCAGTTCCTTGATGGGCTGCGAACGAAGAGAGAAGAGTTAGCTGCTGTTGGTGTCATCATTGACGAAAAGGATTACCACTCAACCATCATTAAATCCCTGCCGAATTCACTCGCCAACTTCACATTGAGCCAACTCACCGCAGTGCGATTATTTACCACCACAAAAACTCTCGACCCCGATGTCTTAATCTCCATTATAGCTGAAGAAGCTGATCGCCATAAGGCAAAGAATCCAACATGAACGGACACCCGAGACTGAGACCGTGATGAAGCAATGGCCGCAGACCATGCTGGATCGTCACAGGGAAAAGGGAAGGGTAAATGAGGAAATGGAAAGTGGAACCCACCAAAGTGTTGGGAATGTGGATCTATGGAGCATCTCGCAGTTTTCCACAAGACCGGTAGTGAAAAGAAACCTACCATGACGAATGTAGCTAACACTGTTGAGAGCGAAAGCAACTCCGAAGACGGAGTATTTGGTGTTGCAGATGACTCGACCGACGACGAGTGGATCCCGAACCTGTCAAAGGAATTATTAGACGACAAAGATTGGTTTTCAGTCACCGATGAGGACATACCTGATAACGTCTGGGATCTCGAGGAATCCCAAGCACTGAGAGTTGAGGACGAAGCATCTGTCGATTGTGCTGACCCTGCCGACAAACCAGAGAATCTTGCCATGATAGCAAACCAAGAGCGTACCTTGTTGCCCCAAGTCAAGCTCTATGATTCTGGAACAACCCGCCATATCTCGCCATATCGCGAACGTTTTGAAAACCTGGTTAACATCCCAGTAAAGTCCTTCACTGCCGCAAATCGTCAGAAGTTTGTCGCAACCGGAGTTGGCGACATGATAGTCGAAATACCAAACGAATGCAGAACATCGAAATTAAGACTTACCGAAGTCTTGTTCTCGCCCAAAGTTGGATACATGCTGGTATCCATTGGTCGTCTTGATGAGCTTGGGCTCTCGATGATGTTTGCAGAAGGGTTCTGCATGATCCAAGGATCAGATGGTGAAGTAATTGGGAAGATTCCATGTACCGCAAAAGGTCTATACCATGTTGTGCACGAGCATGAAACCACAAACACTGTGAAGGAAACTGTGACTGCAATGGAGTTACACCATCATTACGGGCATATTGCACCGTCCGTCGCAAGCCGGTTCATCGAAAAAGGATTGGTCAGTGGTTTAAAGTTAATCGAAGCAAAAGAAGGAAATACCTTTTGCAAATCTTGCGTCTATGCAAAAGCAATGCGCAAACCGATTGCCAAGAGCCGAGAAGGCGACCGAGTGAAAGAAGTCAGCCAAATCGTATGGTCCGACATCTGGGGACCAGTGCCAGTAGAGACATTAAACAGAAAATGATACTATGTTACCTTCACAGACGACCACTCATGCCTCACTTATCTGTACATACTTCGTCAGAAAAGCGAAGTTTTCAACACTTACAAACAGTTTGAGGCCTGGCTCAACCGCCAGCTTGGTGCCAAAGTGCAGCTACTTCATTCTGACCGAGGAGGCAAATATTTGGGAAAGGATTTCGCCCTACATCTGAAAAATCAGGGAACAATGCAATGGCTCATGGCGCATGACACACCGGAGCACAATGGAGTGGCAGAGAGGCTAAATCGAACCATACTCGAGCACGTCCAAGTGCTACTTCATGCAAGTGGACTGCCCAAATTCCTGTGGGGAGAGGCCACACGTCACGTTATATGGTTGAAGAATCGAACACCTACCGAAGTCCCCCTACGAAGTTGCATTTGGGCAAAAACCAGACTTGAGCTGAGTCCATGAATGGGGATCCAAGGTGTATGCGAAGAACAAGTGAGAAAACAAGCTAGGATGGCAAGCAGATAAGGTTAAATGGATGGGTATTGATGAACAATTGGAAAATGCTTACCAGGTATACTGGCCGTCAAAACGGATTGTCACTGTCGAGCGCAACATCTATTGGAGACCTCCGCAGCGCAGCATCAAGGGGGAAGAAGATGAGACTCATCCGAGCAATGCTGTGCTCGCGTATGTAAACAACTCCAAGCCCCATGATGAAATTATTCCCATATCCAGCACACCCATGTCACATGCCAGCACTACTGCCACAGCCGCACGGAACCTGCGCGTTCCTGATCCTGACCCGGTAATTACCGCACCTCGCCCAAAACGCATTCACCAGCCCAGTCAGTGAGTACTCGACATAATAAAAGGCAAGGCCATCGACCCGAATCCACCCTGTGGTGTCCAACTCCCTGACCCAATTATCAAAAACCCCAAACCCGACAATGGCCCTGCTGTGTTTGAGAGGGAGGGAACGGCTGAACAAACACTCGCTGTAGCCGACCACATCGACAACATCGAACTCGTTCTCACACTCAATGAAACCATTGCTGAGGCTGAAGCACTCGAACCAACCTCACTTGCCGAGGCAAAACGTCGTCCAGATTGGCTGCAATGGGAGCAAGGGATACATGAAGAACTCGCTACGCTAGCTAAAGCTGGTACCTGGGAACTCGTTGACCCGCCCACTGGCACAAATCTTGTCAGATCAAAATGGGTTTTCCGTGCGAAGAAAGACACTGCCAGGAACATTGTTAGATACAAGGCATGCCTCGTTGCACAAGGATTCTCGCAAGTACCCGGAGTTGATTACTTCGATACTTATGCACCAGTTGCTAAACTCACATCCATCCACACAGTACTAGCTCTCGCTGCCCGTCTCGACCTCAAACTCCATCAAATCGACATCAAGGGCACATACCTCAACGGTGAACTTAACAACGACGAGAACATTTATATGAAGCAACCACCTGGTTATGCCAACCCAGTGCAGCTGCACCGTGTGTGCCACCTACAAAAAATGCTCTATGGACTCAAACAAAGCGGTCGCCGTTGGTACCAGAAGCTTGTTGAAATTCTTGTCAAGAATCTTGGATTCAGGCAATGCGAAGTCGACCAAGCCGTCTTCATCAAACAAAGCCGTAAAGAAATTATCATTATCGTCGTGCATGTCGATGACTGCACCATTGCCACCACCACCCTCATGCTCGTTGTCAAACTCAAGGCGCAACTCCAGGAGCACGTCGAGATCACTGATCTTGGTGAACTCCATTGGCTGTTAGGTATCGAGGTAACCCGTAACTGCAAGGAGTGCACAATTGCTCTTTCACAGCGATCTTACTTAGAATCAATCATTTGTCACTTTGTATTTGACGAACTCAAACCCATCTCGTCGCCAATGGAGCCTCACACCAAGCTAACCAGTGCCCAGTCCCCTTCGACCGGCACTGAATATGCTGCCATGCAGCACATCCCATATCGCAAAGCCGTCGGCTCTCTCATGTATGCCATGCTCAGCACATGCCCCAATATTTCCTATGCTGTATCAACCGTCTCGCGCTTCTCGAGCAACCCCGGAATGCCCCATTGGGAGGCCGTATGTCGCATCTACAAGTACCTGATTGGAACAAAAGATCTGCGACTAACGTACGGAGGAATAAAGAAGCCATTGGAAGGATACATGGACGCAGACGGCAGTATGGCCGAAGATTGCAAAGCCATTTCTGGCTACACTTTTCTGATTGATGGCGGCACTGTATCCTGGGCATCGAAGAAACAAGAAATTGTTTCGCTCTCAACTACTGAAAGTGAATACGTTGCCGCAACACATGCCACCAAGGAAGCCCTATGGCTGTGCTCATTTATCAGCGATATCCTCGCCCTGCTCGACACACCCATCACTCTATTCTCGGACAATCAATCCACCATCACACTCGCAAAAGACCACCAGTATCACGCCTGCACGAAACATATCGATATCTGTTTCCATTTCATTCGCTGGGTCATTGATGACGGCAAAATTCATCTTGTATTTTGTCCCACAAACGACATGGTTGCTGACACACTCATGAAGGCCCTCCTGTTGCCCAAGGTCAAGCACTTCACAACCGAACTTGGACTGCACACGGCTTGAGGGGGAGTGTTGGAATTAGCAATCACACATGCAGCCACGACACTGGACTGACCGGACTACTGGTCTGCACATGGTGCACAACATTCACATTCCTCCGTAATATGTCTTCGTCATACGAGCACATTGTACTTACCGTGTATTTAATATTTCTCTTCATCCTATGCTCGGATCTCTACTAGATCCTTTATCCCCATTTCTACACCATTTAGTTACTTTTCGTATATAAGTACTCTGTATTTCGGTCGAACACCTCAGTCTGTTGTTCACGAACTGAGTTCGTTCACTCAATAGCATTTCTTTCAGTTGACTACAGAAAAATCCCATTTGATGAAGTATATGCATTAGACCCAGTTCGATAGCTCCAAGAGCATTTGCCTGCATTGGCTATAGGTCGGTTATAAGATTGGCAAACCCAAGCTGTGCCATTGGGCTAGTTTGTTCTCAGATCCCCGCCAGACACTCCGACGCTTAGCTGACTCAGCCCAAAGGTGCAATAACCGAACTGGAGTGAGGCTCCCCAACGTATGCTGCACCACCTCACCCCAGCGCAGCGACTTCATGTCCTGCAGTACATATCCATACTCCTTGGAATAATTGTCTGTGCCCTGGGCACGATTTCTACTTCCCTTTTTCCACCACGCAGGGTTCCAGTGCCATATCATACATTGGTTCTTACTGGTGAAGGTTGGATTCTCAAGCTACTGACTGGCCACCCTGAACGCATCCGGAACGAGCTAGGAATGCACCGTCATGTTTTTGAAGGGCTTGTGTCAGTCCTCAGGCACTTAGGGCATACCAACTCAAGATCCGTCTCATTGGAAGAGCAAGTAGCTATTTTTCTATATACGTGCATCACCGG
>JBBPMM010000484.1:0-20945 GCA_038090335.1 Solioccasus polychromus
GTCTGAGTCTCATACTCGTACACCGAAAACGTAGCTTTCAATACGACAAAGACTCCGACTCAAGCTCACGTGCCGGCGCGAATCTCGTCTTCGACCCCTGTGTTAGCCTAATGAGTCGATTTGACACCAATGGCCTCATAGAGACATGCGAAGATTGTGGTCGCTTTTATGCCAGATGCTGTATTCACGGAGGAGTCTGCCACCACAGACGCATCGTGTTCGTAGACGGCGCATGCACGAACAACGGGTTAAACGGATCGGTGTCAGGGATAGGATTTGCGTTTGGAATTCCTCATGGAAATCCGGAAACTGGGGATCCCTACCAGTTCTCGATCCGCATAAATAATAAGATCGATCCCGGCGGCCGGCGGACAAATCAGCGCGCAGAGCTTCTTGCTGCAATTGGTGGCATAAGAAGGATCTGCAAGCAGGACGCGAAAGAATTTTTGGAAGAACTGGGGGATCGTGAACATGGCGGTTCAGAATCGCCGGAGATCATCATCACTACAGATTCCGAGTATGTCGTGAAAGGGATGGCGGAATGGCTGCCTAGATGGAGGGTACGCCCATGTCAATGGTTCTCAGCAGTTTGGTTCTGACTCGTACTACCCTTTCCAATTGGCAAGGAAAATGGTTTTAGAAAGGCAAATGGAGAAAGGCCTTCGAATCTCGATCTCTTCCTCGACCTGGGGGCAGAGATACAAGCCTGTCAATATAAATATGGCTGCAAGGTCGAGTTCTGGCATATCGGAAGAAAATATAACTCCATCGCTGATGAATTAGCGAAGCGTGCGGCACGTACGGCGTGAGCTCCGAAGTGGCTTTACAGTACTTACTATGTGCGTAGACAAAATCTACCTACGGATTTGTTGTAATTTGTAGCACCCGTTAGCGGAAGTCGAAAAAAAATGCTCTTGCTGCATTCTGTGGAGAAATAGCAGTGTTTTCTTTTCAATGTAGCATACTTACCCGAGCGTTATTATAATGGCACGTGGATTGCTTCTTCAATGGATCGTTGGCGAATCCCTCAGTTACATAAAGCTAAACCCTCATCTCTACCACTGCGTCTCACGATGATCTGCGACTTGTGCGGCAAAGACCGTGATCACCTCTTCCGACTCCCACGCCGTCTTGTTCCGTGCTTCAGCACCGCTCAACTCATCATGACGTGTAATGACAGTTCTCAACACCTGACAGGAGAATTCCAAAGTTTGTCATCAGTTTCGTGTCGTGTACACAGACGGCGCATGCACAAACAACGGAACGTCGGGCTGGGTCGGGAATTGAGATCGCGTTCGGACTCGAAGTCGACAAACGCTACCAGTTTTCTGTTCCCATAAGACGACACCCTCGATCCTGATGGCAAACGGACGAGTCAGCGTGCGGGCCGCGCTGGAAGATCTGAAAGTCGAGGATCACGACAAAGAATTTTTTGCACACAGCTCGAAGACACGGGGCGAAGAGGGCAAACCAGTCATCGTCATCAAGACAGACTCCGAGTATGTCATTAGTTGGATGACGGAATGGCTACCCGCCTGGAAGGTTAGGACGTTATTAGACTGCTTTACCTACATGATTCTGATCGCCTTGTGGGAGAACGGGATGCGCAAGTCAAACGGTCGACGATCCTCGAATCTCGACTTGTTCCTCAAGTTGATCGCGGAGGTGGAGAGACATGAACGTACACATGACTGCTCGGTCATGTTCTAGTACATTGAACGAAAACACAACGGCATAGCGGATGGCTTGCTAAACGTGATGCATGTGTCACTTCGGGCACTGGAGGCGGGGGCGTTGAATACTCGCTCACAGTTTTATAAATGCAGAACACTTACGAAATGCAATGTCAGCATTCCCTGGGCAGCATATATGTATGATTGCCATGACTGATGTCCCTCCAGCGTTATTACAGGTCGGCTCTTCACAAATCGTTTCCTTTACCACAATTCGTTCTTAAAATTCGTTACGTAGCATATCCTAGCACCATGATCATTCCCGGTAAGGTTGTTTAATGACGATGTTGATATCTGTGGATTGCCAGAGAATGAAAAGATGATTCTAGAGAAATGTTGAACATACACATGCTAGTATGAGGACCATCAAATCAAGAAAATATAGAAGAGCCATTTTCAATGAAATGGCACCCCAATGCGTTTCTCATCAAACCCGTCTCACAAGGAACCTACTACCATTCTTCCCAAGGCTTCCCAAACATGTTCTGTAGCGCCGTCGTTCATAGTTATGCCCGTCGTGGCACCCTCATTCTCTTTCGGTTGGCTTGGCGAGTCGCCATCATTAGCCTGGCTGGATGCGGCGGTGCTCGTAGAAGGTGCCCTGGAACGTGGTACGAGGGAACTGCAAAGTGCAGACGGAAGAGTTTGAAGGCCTCCCAACGTAGGACTCCTGATGGCGGCCCTTGGATCATGATTCTCCTTCTCGGATTCATAAGTCTGGTTCGGGTCTTCAGTTCGGAACTGCTGTGGCCGAAATGCAGTGTGCGATGGCAAGCTCGACGAATGACCTGGTGCTTGGTCCCCTTTCGCACCCTCGGTCACCTTTGACTTCCGCCGAGCGAAGCGGTATCGTGGCCGGTTTACCGTTACAAAGGTCAAGTCTGAAGCACGGGGGTACTTCTCTGATTTCGATCGTCCCAAAGAGGCCTTCGTATTTGTTGCTTGGCTCGATTTCGCAAGTCTCTGGGAATGCGAACGAAGGATACGTGACGTAGACCAAGCGAATGACTCAGATTTCTGGTCGGGTGGAGTTGACGTGAACGGTAAGCGAATGGTCAACTCCTTTGGTACAGTTGCATCTTTGCCAACATCGAGTCCTCCAGTCTTCATTGGCAAATCACCCGACAGGCATCGAGAAGAGTTCCTGGGGCGTAAGAAGGCCGATTTCAAGTCTCTTGCGCCCATGCTGGTCTTCATGCGAGTATCGGCCAAAGACGCTCGTTTGAGAGCAAGTTCTTCGATGCGAACGCTTCTCCTGCGCTGCAGAGGTGCTTCTGCGACACCCTGCGACATCTCTACGTCTCCATCTAAGTTAACCATAGTCGTGACTGCCCTTGCTTCGGACTCGGCGAGGTTACACGACAGTGTGTCGCTTTCTTCGCCTAGCAGAGCAGAGCCGGATTGATCCATATTCTCGACGAGTCGAGATTCCTTAACATCATGAACTGTTTGGGATCCTTCCTTAGAATGCTCAGTTACGCTCGCCGACGATACACGCAGCCGCTTGGATGGACGTAGTTCGTCGTCCTCAGGGTCGTCCTCCTTCGAGTCACTTCCTTCGTTCTCCTCTTGCAGGATGGCAAGATGAGACAAAGTGCCACCCCGCCCGCGTGAATGAAGGCCAAACTTGGTTCGACTCGCAAGAGGGCTAGATCCCAGGAGAGCGTCGTCGATCATGATGTTCAGATCGTCAGCATGGTCGTCAGAGTTATCCACGTCCATCTCCCACGGGGTCTTCTCATTAGGCCTCCACTGCGCATTTCGCGTCCGCACTGCCTTGGGCGCGGGAGGGACCCCCGTGCGTGAGCCCAGGCCCAAGCCAGACCTGGCGACACGATTCTTGCCCACGACGGCCCGGATCCCGACCAATTCCTCAATGCGTTTCCTCATCTCCACCTCACTCATCCTCGATAAACCGTCGCTATCGCCGTCACTGCAGTCTTCGACGAGATCTTGCTCACTGCTCTGCCAAAAATCGTCTTCCGGACAAATCCGCAGCCGACGCGGCAGACGGACATTGAGTGCACGCACAACACCCTCGAGCTGGGTACGGGACATCGTCAAGAGGTCTTCGTGGCAGCAAAACGGTACAGAGGGAAGTGCAGTGAGGACGATACTGTCGGTGGAGACTGAATATGTCTGAAGAACGACGGCGGGTAGTGGCGAGACGTCGGGCGTGGTCGGGGTATACGAAAGGGACGACGCCCGAGCGCGGGTCCGTTTGTTGCGGTGGTTGACCGTCGTGGGCGTGCGAAGGCGTGTTGGCGTTCTAAAGAGACCTGAAAGCGCCTTAAGAGGCGTCGAGCGTCGAGGTGTAGCAGGCTTGCTGGTGGCATTGTCGCTAGACATCGTGCCCGAGCACCGCCCAGAGTCACTTCGTCACAACTGGGAGAAGCTGGAGAGGGTGGTTGGATTGCCTCTAAATCCATACTATGGGTGAGCGGCTGACACTTCTAACTTGTCAGCCTCAAATTATTATTTTCCTGATCGTCGATTCCGGCGTTCGTTCTGGCAACGAATAGTCAATTTTGGCATATAAAGTAGAAACATCCGCATACAATGATCGACACGTTCTCAAAATACACCGTCGTCACCCAACTCTGCGTTCGGGTACACTCTACGAACGAGTCTGCTTGATTCAGATTAAGGTGATTCACAAGTAGAAGGATCTGTAAAATTACCAAACACTTACACGGCATTTGTAGTGGGACTTCGACTTGAGAAGAGTTCGGATTTTGGGATTTCCGGCACGGTTCGGCAGCTAAGTTGCTGACTCAGCTCCACAGTTCTTCCCATCATCCTGCCAGTGAGAGCACCCAATGGCTGTCGAGCCTACTACCATTCGAAGAGGAAAAGATTATCTTGTCGTACCATTTTAAGAGATGACAGGTTCCAGGAAAACATCAAGAATTAAGCTTTACTAGTCCAGTTGAATACAGCATTTGGCTTTGGTAAATTGATCATGCTGCCGAGTGCGACGTACGTACGTCGCACTATGCTATCTGGGATACCTACACATTTTTATCACAGAAACCATCACTTTTAATAAATCATCAGATATTCTTTCAACCACTCCCCCCACAATATGTTTCTGAATTCCGATCCCACATCGTCCAGGCCTACGTGGACGTTAAAAAATCTCTTCCTGGGTGCCCTCGTACTGTTAAACATTTGCTTGTTTTTCTGGCAAGCCAGATCATTCGTCTATACTACGAGGATATCCTCAAACAGACCAAGTAAGAACCACCACGAGGTCACATTATATGATATTCACCATTCACAGGTTTCATCGGTAATGATTATCCCGTGATATTTGATGTTGGAGATCCCGACCTCGTTGCGATGACTCTGCACGAGTCTGTCCGGTTTTCGCTCGGCGACGGTAGTAATGAAGCCGTCGACAAGACATGGGGAACGCTATTTGCCAACCCCCCTGGCCTCGGGCGAGTACTTCTAGGGGAAGACGATCGCCTTCTCGCAGTCACATTTGTCCACCAACTTCATTGCGTCCGGGAACTGGCGCGCGCATTCCATCATCCCCGATCGAAGCTGGTTTCGATGGAACACCAGCAACATTGCCTGAATTATTTGCGTCAAACACTCTTATGTGATGCAGCAGATACAGTGGAAAAGGGCGACTTCATGGTGAGAGACTTCGAGGTTGACAGGGTTGGCGACACGGTCGTATGTTGGGATTGGGAAAAGGTGTACGATGTAATGGGGGAAAAATATCGAGAGTGGAAAGAGCGTAAACAAGACGTCGAACTTGAGAAAGGCCCACGCCAGTCGTAGTCACTCCCTGAGCAAGTGGCGCGCATCTAGTCAAGGTAGGTTACACGATTATGGACTTAGTGGATATGAATTACAATTTTTTTACTGACCTGCCACGTTTTCAGCAAATCCAGCAATATACCGATGTTTTTGCTACTCTTCATAGGATTCTAGTTTGAGAAACAAAAAAACGCGCTGGGAAATTTGACCCTTACAAAGGGAAAACGCGCAAATCGATCGAAAAGATTGTATTCGTAGTGCATGGTGACGGTGAGAATGATTTTTACATACCGTTCAATATACTTCATCTCTCAGACCAGCTGGTAAATAGCGTCAAGATCCGCGGAGTCGGCAATCTTGACTTTTGCTCTCTCTCACTCTGCCAACAATACACTAGGTTCTGCGCGGCATTAGGAATAATGATTTCATCTGATTTCGGCTTCACCCCGGTGCGTCTGTGTACACACTTAAGTTTGTTTTTGGGTGAATTATAGATTACAGTGTGTCGTGAGTTGGTATGATATTCTCAGCACTGTTGCTTATGACAATTTCAGTACTTCTCATTCTTCACTACTTACGGAGTCGTGCAAAGAACCCGCGTCCGGAGCTTCATTGCTTACCTCTGTGAAGGCTATACGCGAGCTCATGGAAAGAGTCTATACATATACTTCGATCGACCAAAGTTGATTATGTTGGTCGAGCTATAAGGAAACTTGTTTATTTTTAAAAATGAATGTGTGCACTTTTAAAGATCTTTCGATGCAGGTTATAATTGGGGTCTTTAGTGGTAGGATGTTCGACTAGATAGCTCTTGGACTTCGGTTCAGACCTCTTTGACAATCCGAATGACTGGGCTGCCCTTGTTCGATTGTAAGGCGTTTTGTCCAGGTATCATCCGAGTTCGTCTTCATTCCTACCATAGGAGTGTCGCACCGACTATACTACGTAACCTCGTGACCGACGATAGTCCCGTCAAAAATGTCTAAGACCTACTGGATACGCTCCGTGTTGGCCCTTATCTAGTCGATTTCTTCCCATCGCGCAACCAGTCCAGACCTTCCTGTACTGAAATCGTGTTCAGTACACATAGCCAGATATTATCTTAGTTGGCTGCCAGGCGGTAAGTTTCACGAATGATGAAGCAGAGGTCAGAGCAATAGGTCAGCAACCTCGTCACATACCGTCGAACATGGTTCGCGATGAACCGGGAGGCATAATCCACACACCTTCCATCCAAATTGTATTTTAGGCCTACTTCTTCAGTGTATTTATCCACCCTTTTAATCGAGCTCCCACCAGGCGAAGACACAGAACATAACCAACAAAAAGGGCTGATTCGTGATATGGCTGTAACAATGTATGGTGGCATCGTGGATTCCTTATGGCATTGCACTCTGATCCTTCTTTCTTGGGCCCATCGATTAAGACCGTTTACATGTTTTTCGGTGTCATGGTGCTGCATCACAGTGTTCAACGTCGAGTCTGAATGAGCTAGACTCTTTCGCATATCCGGATAGACTTCGACATTCGCAAGTCAATGAGATGACCCAGGGAATGAAGTTGGGTCCGTGCTCGAATTCGACAATAAATCAATATTTCGATACTGTCGTTCATCTTACGCGCATAGCTGCTTATAACATTTCCAGGATAGCCGTGTACTCCTGGCGCCTCGTACAATCAGGGTACGATCGGATAGGATCATAACCTGGCTCGCGCGGCCGGAATGAAATATATACTAGTAGTTCCGTATTACAATTTTTAAATTTTTGTCCATGGAATATGCCTCCTCCTGAATAATCGAAAAAGCTGCATGGTTCTGCTTGGCAGCATCGTATACAACTTCCCAATTCAAGCAAACCGTCTCGTATTCTTTCTCAGATGATGCGTTCGCATCAATAACAGACTCCAGACGAAGGTTTGGTCGACAGAGGATGGTTTGACGTAAATAGTTTAAGCAATGGCTCACAAGCGGAGTTGGCGTAGCGGCGAAACCAGGAGGAGCTTCGACGAGAGCAGCATGTATGATTCCCAGACACTTCATCTGGTGAAAGAGTGTTGGAGTGTAAACTTCGGGTGGAGAGCCCAGATGAACCAAGTGTCCACCTGGCGGTAGAAGAGCTGCATAGTCTTCGATGCCGCGAGACGTCAAGTCGTACCGATGAGTATTATGAATGATCATCGCAACCGGATCAGCAGGTGAAACATCGAATGTGAGTGAATCTGCATGTAGATGTCATGCGTGATGCAAACAATGTCTTCAGCCTCGAAGTACTCACGCAGGTTTAGATTGGGCTGTCTAGCGACGTGCTTAAGCGACCAAAATACAAGCATTCCGGAGGCAATTATCAGGATGAAAATTAGTGAAAGACGTTGGAGACCCGTCGACGAACGCATTCGTTCAGTACGGTAGTCTGAACAGATTCGAACAGGGTTAAGTGCTGCTCAACTGAGACCAAAGTGTCCGCGATCTCTATTGGCTATTTTGGATATACTAAATCCCATGGTAGCGAACCATGAGCACGGAGATGGGAAGGGTTACGGTGTGCAAAGAAGCCTCGGCCTCTGAATGAGTGTGTGAGAAATGTGGTTCGTTTTGGAGTTCACTATGCGCTGCGGAGATTGAAATTGAAACGCATCGTGAACAACGACAACTTTGTACATGTTGAACGCGAGAATTGTGAATCGTGACGGTATATGCAAAACTCAACATCAATGGCAAGAATTCAAAGGCCGAAATTCGATTGTGATCTAGTAATACATTGTTATCGAAACAACTCTCCGTCAACGCTAGGCTATTTTCGAGATCAAGGTTAGTAAAGGATGCTAGTTTTCACCAAACTATCTCACTGTATTTGCACGTGGTTTTTCAGAAGAATATTTCGCTGGACTCGAGACCATCCGTTGCTAAAAGAAACGATAAGTCAACGTTGGACGATGTTTGGAACATTACTAACATTCAAGCCCTACGTTGTTTGGAGCAGGTGTAGCAATCACGAGTTGCGAGGCGATTATTAAAACCATCGTTGCCACGCGCGAGAGCAAAATGAATTGCATATCTGTTTGTGAGTGGCGATTTACAGGTGCCTGGTTGCTTTTGAGTGAAGGGAGCAGGTCCAGGATGATGATCGACTTGAACCACCCTAGAATTTATACTTTCGATGGACTGCGGAGGTTTTTCCGCACAATCCTGATTTTTCTGCCTTATTTTGATTCATTTAGTGCGTGAGCAACGAAGTCAACTACCTTACCCCCGTTACAAGGGTACTACCTTTTCTTATTCGGCAAATTCGCTAAGCAGCAGGATTTTCTCATATGGCTATTGGACTTATTCACCCACTGAATCACAAACGGTGGATTGGGAAATTAGCCCAGGCGAAGGGACTCTTCTTCTGCTCGATCTTAGCGAAGCGCAAGGGGCGTCATTCATTCCGAGTAACCATGAACCAGTACAGGGAACCAATACATGTTGTTGTTTTTCACCTCTATTCGCGGTGTCCTGTGAAACGATGCAAAGACGATATAACGCTGCGTGGATTAGGAAACATCTAAATTGGGGTAGGTTTGCCCATCAGACTCGGAACCTGTTTCAACTTATTGGTCACTTATGCACACGAACCTCTCGGCTACGATATTAGAAAAGAGACTGAAAGAAACCTAATTTTTGGCGAGGAAATGTATCGACTCCTTCCACGAAATGACCTGGAGAATAACCCAAGTGAAGACACCCCTGCAACGGCTTCAACGGCTTTATCGTCCAAAAACCGATTCTCTTCCTGGGCCATGGTAGTGTGTATTATCTGCACCATCGCTAACCTCGGAAGCATATACGTATATACTGCTTCATCTGCGTCCGGGCCTTTTCCGCAATCATCGGCGTTTCTCCTCCAGTCCCCTCGCATGACCAAGCTGGAGATCTCGAAACTCCGTCATCCAACTCAGTTTATCGGACTGGATCGTATTCGTCATCATTTGTCCACCGGTATCAAGCCATTCGTCAATAAACCATTCCTTAGTGCCCGAATCGATGAGTCCTTTCCGGATAAATCTTTTTTCTTTGTCGAACAGCAAAACTATACGACACCCATTGGAACTGTTTTCCCTGAACGTCATCATATCATGATGACACCAACGGTAAGTGTGCATCCTCCTGCGGAACTAAACACTTACCTCATATAAGGTGTCGACTATCCTTCAATTTCGTGCAATTGACTATGGGATGGAAGCCTGTGAATTGAGAATATCACTTCCAAGCAGTGATCGGAAAGCCATTGAGGATACTGGAAAACCAGATTTCAAGATCTTAGACCCTTCGATGGTTATTCGCATTTCGCTGCTGGATGCGTCATATATACTCGACGTGGAGACCATCTCATATCGAACGCAGCCTCTATTATTGCACGACATAGCACATTTCCCCGTCAGAAATGGTGGGGCAACTTTCAGCTACAACTTCACCTGTTCCATGGAAGAGATATTCACGTTCAAATTTGCGTGTCAAACTCCACAATGTCATGTCGAGTTCTTGCAGGAAACTGAAAATCCAGGTGACCTCTTTTCGATTAAATAAACGAAACCAAGCTTGCTCATCTTATATTTAACAGGGATAACGTTGAGACAACATTCGTCACTGTAAGACTCTATACAGCATACCAAATAGGGAGATATATTTTCGGGCCTTTTCTCACATCCCTTCCGGTATGAGAAATGCATACCGTACAACGGGAGGGAAAAAAATGAATGAATATTGACTACGACCTAGCATTCCAATGTTCGCCGGTTCGGCTCCAACTCGGAGTCAGCTGGATGACCTCGGAGGAAAACGTCGACCACCTTCGAGGGCTCTGTGAGGCAGACGACAGCCTGAGAGTAACGACAGGTATGAGAAGGAATCGGTAACTCGAATGCGGCGACTTCTGAAGCAAACTTGAACATGTTGACATCGTTTGTTCATGGAGAGTGCGATACCAGTATTTATTCACATGAAAATAATCACTATCAAGCGGGCATGACTTTCGGTATTCTATATTTGTCTGTTGGAAACATGTGAAGCATCCAACACAAATTATGACAATCGGAGGCCGTGCCGACGATATTCACACCCTAATCCAGCCAGGTTTAGTTACACATGATACAGTCGCCGATGGCAAATGGTCACTGACATATAGTAAGATTTATTTTAAATCCGAATTGTAAGCCCACAGAACTGCTCATTGCTGGGATCCCGTTTCTATCTCTAGCACTGGCACGGTGAGCAACACCCATAGCATTAAATAGAAAAACTCAAAGACCCAGTATCGAGGTATCATATCTCAGAAAGCCCTTCTTGACATACTATACCCTTAGCGCGACCATAACCTGGTCAAATGTCGACCTCTAAAGCCGTGACGGAGAGCCTTTTGTACTCTGGCAGCATCAGTCTTGCGGCGACCACGTTTATATCGGGAATCTCTTGGGGCGTCATGACCTCTTTGTACGTGGTTTGTATGCGCAACGTTACATATCGCATTCTCCCGAAAAAGAAAGCTTCGAGAACGATGATCATGCTCGCTGGCTGGGTTTCGATCATGTGGGTTTTATCAAGCCTCAACCTAATATCGAATGCCTACGTCAACATATACGCGTTTTCGTGGAAAATGAACTACCCAGGGGAGCCTGTCGTATATGTGGCTAATGAGTGGAGCCAACCTATTCCATCCCTGGCGGAATGGTCTTATGCATTGACGATGTGGATTGCAGACGGTCTCATGGTGAGTTGTTATCACGATTCTGTTTGATATCTGACCCGACTCGGAGTAGCTGTGGCGGCTTTTCATTTTCTACTATGGGACTTGCACCCTTGCCCGTGTCCTGATCCTTTCTTTTGCTTCTCTAATGTATATCTGCATGATTGGTCGGTCACCTTTAGACATTTGTGCACGCTGTCTTGATCATTCCTGTTTCAAGGTGTCAGCTGTTTTTCGTTGGCACTGGCGGCTACGAATCGAACTTTGTATTCGAAACTTGCCATGGAAGCCATTATCCCGGCATTTGTTTTATCTATGGCCTTGTGTGTCTACGTGACAGCGTTCATCTCAATCCGACTGCTTCTCTTCAAGCGATGGATGAGGAAAAATCTCGGTATGCTACCAACTACGGCTCTTGTGTGATAATTGATCGTTCAGCGTTCAGGGCACGAGGAAACTCGGGCATCTCCTTACACGAGCATTGCGGCGATGCTCATAGAGTCGTCAGCCCTGTATGCGACATGGTCACTCGTGTTCATTGTCGTATACGTGATTGGTAGCCCCGGGGAATATGTCATGGACATGACGCTGTGCAGTATTCAGGTATATTGCTTTGTTCTCATCCTAAATTGTAACCTATGACGCAATCGTAGGTGATTTCGCCTCTCATGATTGTCTACCGTGTATCCAAGGGATTGGGCTGGGAGAATAACACCTCCGAAAGGCTCGCTGCAACTATGACTCGGATGTCGTTTGCTGAAGTCTTAAGTGGCTCTAACACAGTACTTGGAACGCAGGAAACACTAGAACTTCAATCGGAGAAAACGGTCTCCGATATGGTGTTTGCCTCATCTATGGAACTTGCGGTTGAACCACAAAATGTGTAGGTTATGGATACCCGTAGGGACAGCATAGAAACCACGTTGGTATTGTGCATGTATCGTACGAGCGGGCATCATCCAGTATCTGCCTGCTCAGCATAAACATCACTATACCCTCCTCAACTCGCCTTGCGCGCCAACACCATTGCCACTGGCCACTCCACCTCTACCTCTTTCGGCAATGGCAGCTCCGACCGGGAAGCCTTGGCGCCGTCTCTCAGCGCTCTCCAAAATCGCAGTTCGAGCGGCCCATCAGGGTTAGTCATATCACTCGGGTGGTGTTCCTTGAAGGTATGTAAGGCGCTCCACGTACGAAAATATCCAAGGAGGTCCTCCCAAGACATGCGCTTTCGCAGGATGATTGGGCGTGGCGAAGGGAGGTCAGGATAATATGTGCCTGAACTATGGTGTTAGTGCACACGCGACCCAAATAAATTGACGTGAAAGAGAAATGAAGATGGACCCACCCGTGAAATACACCCTCTCGAGTGGCTCGAACGCGCCAGGGACCAACTCATTCCCTTCCGGGATATCGATGAGATGATTTACGAGTACACTCCGACCGGGCTGTTGCCAATAAGGACCGAGGGATGTGTCAGGATCCGTGCCTTGGTCGTACTCGACGATGAGTGACGTCAGAGCAGGATACTCGGGCAAACGAAATTCGCTGTAGACCTACGACAGAAAGTCAGTACGAAGGTATCGGGTCCAGAAGGACAAAGTGGACAAGGAAGTAAGGCTCACCCAGAATGCAGCTGACGCACCTCTGCGCATGATGCGAGCTAGTTCAGGCCACATTTTCGACCAATCGAACCAATGGCCCGCTTGGGCTAAAAAGAAGAGATCAGGGCCAATACGCCAATAAACTCACCGGTATCCGTCGTACCACGGTAGTAAGGATGACACAGAAAGCAACGTACCTGCAATGATCAAGTCGACGCTATTTGCAGGCAAGAAATCCAACTTTTCTGCCGAACTCTGTACAAAGTCGACGAGTTGTCCATCGGCGTTCTCGAGTATCATCTGGCGTGCCGAACGGATCATGTTCTCGCTTGGATCGATCCCCGTGACGTGTCCAAATGGTTTCAGTGCGATGGTGGCCTGACCTAAAATCGTGTGTCAATATCTTTGTCTCTATTCCGTTTCTTTATTTTGATTTTCCCTACCTGTCCCACAACCAAGGTCGACAGCTCGCTCAAACATGGCATCTCGAGACTGTCTGTGAAAGTCAAAAATAAAGTCGTACAACGCCTGTTGGTAGGTAGGCCGAGACGCAGCATACACCGCCGTGTTGAAGTCGGTCTTGCCAAACGTCGCCATAAAGGGGGGAGAGCAAGTGGAAGTCGCGTAAAAAAAGTTGAGTGGGATAATGGCCATCCCGGACGTCCGTAGCGAACCATAAATAAGGGAATCTGGGTCAGGTGAGCGAGGACCCGGGCCGTCAAATAGTCTGACGACTGAACCCGAAAAAAGAACATCTCGACGTTTGATTCATTTCGGTATATAGCCGAGGATAACAAAGATAAAGATGACCTACACACACTCATGCCCTCTTGGCCAAGATCATCGCCAGCGGCCACTCGACCTCGACCTCTTCCTCGGGGCGTACTGCCATCCCGTCCTGCTCAGATGCGCCGCTCAATAGCGCCCGCCAGAACCGCATGGCAAGATCGCCCTCGGGCCGCTGCGCATCCTCGGGGTGTTTCTCGATAAAAGTATGCAGCGCGCTCGCGGTGCGGAAGTATGCGTGCAAGTCATTCCATGTCATGCATTTCCGCATCAGGATTGGTTGGGGTGAAGGGAGGTGAGGGTAGTAGGTGCCTGAAGAAAAATTGAAGCTATGAAATTTACTAACACAGGAAAGGGAGTACCTGTAAAATAACATCGTGTAAATACCCGGAACGCCCCAGGAACGGCGTCGAGCGCATCGGGGATCGCGACGAGATGATCCTCAAGGATGGATCTGCCGGGCTGTTGCCAATACGGGCCAATCGAAGTCAGTGGATCGCTACCCTGGAAAAAGTGGGTGAGCTGAGGCGTCAGGGAGGGGTATTTTGGTAGCCGAAGTTCAGAGTAGTTCTAAGCGGGAGGGTAAGCGTAGGTTAGAAAGGGAGACTCACGCCATAGACGTACCCATATCGCGATAGTCCCGTCCTTGCGGAGTACCCTCGCGGCCTCGGGCCACATCTTGGACCAGTCGAACCAATGTCCCGATTGTGCTGAAACCTGAAGTCAGCGCCCCACACAGCACCTACATGGTATCGCCAGACGAGACGCACCAGCAATCATCAGGTCCACACTCCCATCTTCTAAAAACGACAGACTCTCCGCCGCAGACTGAACAAACGTGATTCTGCCCTCTAGCGCATCCTCCAAGCCCGAGCTAGCGAGCTGGGAGTCCTTCGCAGCTTCGACCATGCCCGCACTGGGATCAGCACCGAATATCTTCTTGAACGGCGTTAGTTCAATGGTCGCCTGGCCTAAGCAGTGTCAGCATATATCTTACAACGATAACAGAGACGCTCGCACCTGTTCCACATCCCAGGTCGACGGCGGTGTCCCAGCGCGCTGTCACGCCTGACTCGTGGAAACGATAAACGAAGTCGAACAACGCGCGAGGATAGGTCGGCCGGAATGCGGCGTACGAGAAGGCGTTGAACGTGGCCTTTCCAAACGTCGCCATTATATCAGCCTTCTAAGTAGTGGGTAGAGTACTCTCAGGACGGTGTTCCGGCGTTCCCATTGTAGACCGAGCGTCGGAAACTTCATTTGTGTGGGCACTCGTCACCAGTCTACTAGGACTTGCCGTAACGTTATCGCTCGACTCTTCAAGGGACCTCTCCAACATTGGAGGGCGGTGGCCCAAGAGACAGCCTCAGTCTTCAGACGCTCGGCTAGTAATTTCCGAGTTCTTGTCTCTTACAACTTCATGTCGATCTGAGAAGTCAGGCCTTTAGGACTCTTATGTTGCACGGATTTTCCGTTGGACGATGATGCGCTCGCTTGAGTGCATTGATTTTGTGACGACACTGAGTTCCCCACCACTACATCTTTTCCATGTCCCTCAAGTCTCTGGTGCGGTGCTTGTTCGGGTATTATCTGATCTTCCGAGACACCGATATCCTTCAGAGTGACGATGTTGCTTCCAAATCTGTGGTCTGTTTCTATATAGGGCATTGACTGGGATGCCTGTATAAGTACTTACTAACCCCGCCTGGGTCATTCGGACTGGTTAGTGATTACTGCTCGCGATTAATTGATGGGTAATTTAATCGATCATATGATACTAGCACTTTGCCCCCTAATGCGAGCATTCCTGCATTAGAAGCATCCTTTCGAGTTAACGATTGCTTGTGATATTTGCACGCATCTCGCAGGAGTGACGGAGATACCGTCTCCGTCACGTTTCCACAACTTAGATTACTATTTCCCGATGCTTCACTGGTCGGGTATATACTGCACAAAGAATCGTCTCGATGGCAAATGATCCAATTATAGACCAAATACATCGATTCGTCCAATCTAATGGTCTGAATGTCTCGCGTTGCAGCCAGGGTCCACGCATACGAGAGTGGAAAATGACAAGTTATCCAAGGAGGACTTCGATCAACCCGAGCTTTAAACCGATGCATGCGCGAACGAGCTCAAGACCCATTTTCTTAGTCTGCCGCGAGCTTTTTGGCAATCGCGGCGGCGGGATCCAAGCCCTTGGGGCATGTACGCGAGCCTAGAAAAAAAATGCAATGAAAAACACCCCCGGAGGTACGCAACGGCGCACAGTTGAAGGTGGTACGGCACCTGTACATGCTCATCTCGTTTTGGAGCTTTCTTTGAGGCCGATATGCATCTTAGGTCATGTCAGCCACATCATACGACATATCCTAGCATATCATGAGCACCTGAGAATCTGCGATCCACCAGACAACGTTGCAGGCCCTAGATATACATCTTGGTTCCACCAGTAGGGTGGACAGCTTGTCGAACAGCAAGCGCAGAGGATACGCTCGTAAAGACTGTCGAGCTTCTTGCGGTCCTCGGGCGACTAGAAAAACTCGCTCTTTTCGGGTAGATTATCGTTTTGGAGATACGGCTCGATGGATTTGTATTGTTTATAAAAGAGCGTAAGGTCAGGCACGAGGTCCTTGACAATGTACACTAGCAAGCGCGTAAGTGATGTATAATAAAAAGAGCGCGACACACTGTGTCGAAGTGGATATATCTTGGCGTCCTTGCCGGCGTTTCTGTTAATGGGGCAGAGACATGCGAGTGTGTTCTGGTCATCAATGTTCATAGCATAAGAGCCGCAAATGCCTTCTCGATAAGAGCGCCGGAACACGAGTAGAATCTACCTCATTCTTGATCTTGATGAGCGCATCAAGCACCTACCCGCGAGCGTGTCGAGAGCGACAATGTCAGAGAAAGCGAATAAGAACGAAAGCGTGATGTGCGTACCATGGGCCCGGTTTGATTTAGGTCGATGGTGTACAACCGCAAAGTTGGTTCCTTCTCTGGCTCATCTCGGTTCTGGTGAGTGTGCACGTCTACGTGAGTTTACGTGTAGGTAAGAGTAGACGGCATGGAGTCGGACGGACCCAACGGTAGATCTTGAATTCCTTCATCAAAGTCGGTTTCTAGGATGGTCTGCATGACGAGTGAAGAGGAGGAGTAAGTCACCGGGACTTATCGCATGAATTTCGACAGAAATACGGCATCCAGAAAATTACCGACGACTGTTCCAAGCATGGAGAATCAATGGCAGGCTCTTACGACTCAATTACATATTTACAGTCATTCACTGCCACTTGCGCCGACGAATTTACAATGACTCGTGCTCGACAACATGAGCAGTTTTTTTAGATCGGACTGCATAGATACCTTTTCTAGTGCATAAACTACCTCTATAAAATTTACTTAGTAGATCTGCAACGTCATGTAGTCAGAGGCACTGAATTTGTGTTTGTGCTGTTATCAAGCATCCACCACCAGTTGCACCAGTCCCAAAATAGTATATTGGAACATTACAAAATCTAAGCATTGCTAGTACATGCCACAATTCAGCCTTGCATCAGCCATGCTCACTCCCACTCTCACCACCAGCGCTGCTGGAAGTCTCATCCCCATCACAGTCTTCCTTGCTCCCATCGGCTTCAGCTTCTGCAGCAAGAATAGGCTTTGGTATTGGTGGCTCAATGACCTTCCCAAGTGTTGGTCAGTTCCAATGAGTGCATCACCCCTTGGTCTTTGCCAAGTCCCTCTCTACTTCCCATGCTACCAGCTCCTCCTTATATGTTTGTCAGCATGCTTTGTTCCTCTTCACTTGTGCTACTTCTGCCTCTCTCCATGTTGCAAGAACTTTGGCTCTCTCATCTCTCCACTTTTGATGCACATCTCATTGAAAAGACTTGAAAGGTGGTCAAGTGGACTGTTAGTCCTGGCCACCTGGGAGTAGTCTGAGGGTGATGGAAAGCAATTTATGTTCACCCCAGAGGGACTCTAGAGCAAGGGGTTAGTCCTAGAATAAAGGTGGGCACAAATGAGTATAGTCTGGACACAGTCCAGTTGGTTGTAAATGGTAGTCTGGTCGGTGTAAGTTGTAAGAATTTGTTAAGACTGGCAGTTCAGTTGAGAAAAATGGTGTGGTAGACAGTGAAAATGGTGAGGGAGATGGTATTCCAATGGTGATGGTGACAGTGGTAAGCAAATGGTAGCTGGCTGCTGTCATTTCAAATGACAAGTACAAGATTTATAGTCCAGGCATACTTGAACTTCTATGTAGGTATGAAGAGATGCATGGTCTATGTACCTGATCTCATAAAAGGAATGGGTCAAGACTGGGAATATGAAATACTGACCCTGATGGGCAGTGATGGAAAATCCCAACTCTGGCCCAAGTAGCCTGAACATCTAAGATGATGTCAGAGCTATGAACCAAGGGGTAAAGTAAAAATAGGGGAACTTACAAAAATAGTAACCAAGTAAGAAAACATAGCAAAGATTAGTCCATTTGGTGTATGCACTAGTCTGACCAATTTGTGGTGGACTGAGTAGACCAACAAACCAGACTATCATGAAATAGAAGTAAGTAAAAGGAACAAATGATGGAAATATAGAAAACATAGAGTTATACATGTAGAGGTGTGTCAACCTCTACATTGTGTATGTTCTTCTTCAACTGTTCGCTTCTTGTGCTCCACTACTTGGCCATAAAAGTCATCACTGGTCAAATACCTAGGTAAGCCATCCCCCATCAACTTTACCCTTCTCTTTTTCCCATTTTGTTCTTTTTCTTCCTGAGCCACTAATTGTCTGGAGAGTCTGTCACAATACATGGACTAGAGTATGATGGATGATTGCATTCTAAGGATTTCTGACTTTTGATACTTGTCCCACTCCAGTAACTGATGCAGTGCACTTTGGTAGGCTGCCTTCAAATCACTTTCTGGATCCCTGTCTAGTAGGGCATGCTTTTGTTTATGGATGGGTGTTATCAACGATGGAGAAAATGTTGGAAGATGATCATTTGAGGTAAGTGGAGTCTCTTTGACAAGAAATGCAGCTGATGTTGATGTGAGTGCTTCACAGGTTTCTTTAGCAGTCAATCAAAGATGATTTGGTGTCTCAGATAAGTCAGATCTCATGGTATGGTTGATAATCAAGTCATTAGATGTGTTACAGTTGAAAAGGCCAGGTGTTCCACTAGTAGATCCGGACTCAGATCTCATGCACTCAGCTTGATATTGATGGATTGCTGCAGAAACTGCACAAATAGGACTAGGTTGTGGAAGGGGTAAGCAACCTTCAATTGATGTTTCAAGGCTTGGGGCCATCATGTCCTCTGTCATGACATTTGGATTAAAGGGCCATATGCCTGTTACATGAAATGTGGATCAGATGGTATTGCATGTCAGTGCTTGTTTGTGGGCATGAAGGTATATTGAAATAAAGTTTGTTTTATTGATCTTTAGTCTTGTTTCATCTTCAAACTTATTGCATTCTTGTGTCCAGTACCACTTTAGAGGACCAAACACAACAACATCAAGTCCTTGGTAGATGTGCATCACATGGGCTGGATAACACAGTATATGAATGTTGTGATCTCTGGCATAATCTAGGAAGTCCTTTGTGTAGTGTGAATTGTGTCCATCAATGAGAAGTACATAGCTGAGGGTGACCATTTGCTTTCATGTAGGTTTTCTGCTTGAAGTCTTCAATCCAAAGGTGCCCAATGTAGAGGTTGATACACCTCTACATGTACAACCTTACGTTTTCTATATTTCCATCACTTGAACACTTTACTTACCTATGTTTCATGATAGTCTGGTTTGTCGGTCTACTCAGTCCACCACAGACCAGTCAGACTAGTGCATATACTGACTGGACTACTCTTAGATATATTTTCTTACTTGGTTACCCTTTTTGTAAGTTTCCCCTATTTTTACTTTGCCTTTTGGTTCGTAGCTCCAATATCACCTTAGACATTTGGGCTACTTGGGACCAAGTTGGGATTTTCTGTCACCACCCATCAGGGACAGTATTTCATATTCCCAGTCTTGACCCATTCCTTTTATATCACTAGGTACATAGACCATGTGTCCCTCCATACCTACTTACAAGTCTGAGTATGCCTGGACTATAAATTTTGTACTCATCATTTGAAATGACAGCAGCTAGCTACCATTTGCTCACCACCATCACTGTTACCATTGGGATACCACTCCCTCACCATTTTTACTGTCTACTGCACCATTTCTCTCGACTGTACTGCCAGTCTTCATGACTTTTAACGACTTACACCGACCGGACTACCATTATGACCATCTGGACTGCATCTGGACTATACTTGTTCATGCCCAACCTTCATTCTAGGACTAACCCTTGCACTAGAGTCCCTCTGGGGTGAAAATATTGCTCCCCCATCACCCTCAGACTACTCCCAGGTGGCCAGGACTAACAGTCCACTCAACCACCTTTCAAGTCTTTTCACCGATGACTTTATCAGTCCAGTGTTACAGTTGTGGTCTCACCCCCTATCTTTTCCGATGTCTCCTGTGTATTCCTTAACCCCCTGAGATCGGTTCCTACTTTTCCTGTTACTTCCGATTCTTTCCATTTTACCTTGTAGCACTGGAGCTAAGGGTTATCCATTATAGTTCTTATTCTCCAGAACATTCTAGATAGTTTCCTTTTCCCCTCATGGTCTGTGCACCGTTTCCTTACCTATAAATAGGTAGACTTCCCGTTCTTGTACCTTAGCTAGTTCTACACAATTCAAGCCTAGTAACCAGCAAGCCGCTCAGGACGAGCGAGACCATCGCCATCATTCCAGTACTCTCAGCTACCACGCTAAGGAGTTTTATCACTCATCGGGGAGTGACATACCAGCTGATCATTTTCCTCACCACTGTGCAGGATTTACCGTACGGACGAGTTGATACCCTTTATTGGGAGACGACTGTTCTTGTTGTAATCATTCTAGGATTACCTTGTCAACATATCAGCATCTATCATCACGTGTACCTCATCAGTTACTAGCTGAGTTACTAGCCTCAGCATAACAAAAGAACTAGCTCTCTTCACTGTCCCCTTCTACAGTGGACGGAACCCCACCCACCATTACTCCTCCTTGCAGCCCCACTTACCCTACGCCCTACCAGAAGAAGAAGAAAACCCATAACCCCTACTCCATTCCCTTCGCCTCTACCCTCACATCTTCTTCTGTCCCACTCGAGCGAACCACATTGCTCCCAGAACTGTCTCACGAGGAGACTCCTATTAACGTCGAGCAAGACCCACAACAGGAGGTTGATTGAGAGAAGGAGCTCGACGACAAACAAGAC
>JBBPMM010000485.1:0-20908 GCA_038090335.1 Solioccasus polychromus
CAGTGTTTCAAATGCCAAAGATGGGGTCATTGGTACCAGGAGTGCCACGAATATCGATGCCCAAAATGTTACCTATGGGCGCCGGGACATATTCAAAGTCAGTGTAGAGGACTCCCTTGCGATGGTTGTGGAATACAAGGACATAAAATCACTTATTGTCCCAATATTTCCACTAATCCTCCAGTTGCTGACTGGATTGTCGATGAAAACTCTTCTTCTGGCGGAGAAAATAACTCAGCTCAGTGAGCTAATAGCTATGAAGGGGGTAATGTTACGGTTATGGACCCCTATTTCTTTTTCTTCCTATCCTTCTCGAGTATTTCCTACTTTCCCCAAAGTCTTGTTCCTATGTTTCCCGTATCCTGTTTTCTTCTGTTTTACCTTGTAGCACCGGAGCCCAAGGAAGCCTCTTATAGTTACAATCCTCCAGAACATTCTAGATAGTTTCCTTTTTCTTCTTGGTCTGTGCGCATCTCCTTTACCTATAAATACCTAGATTTCCTATACTTGTACCTTAGCTAGTTCTACGCAATCAAAGCCTAGTAACCAGCAAGCCGCTCCGGACGAGTGAGATCTCACACCATTCCTGTCATCCAGTACTCTCTGTTAGAAGCCTCCGTAATCACTTGGAGAGGAGTACGTCAACAGATCTATATTTTCTTTGCTACCATTGCACAGGAAGTACCTGAAGGAAGGGTAGACGTCCTCTCTTGGGAAGACACTACCTTAGTCCTCATAGTCTTAGGATTACCCCATCGAAGGATACGAGTCTACCATCGACTCTATCATATCCGTTACTAGCTGAGTTACTAGCCTCAGCGTAACACATGCAGTCACGACCATCTAATGCATTTCCTGCAAGTCAACCACCAGCGGTAAGCGCCGCAAATATCACTGCCAAAAGAAAAAATTTAGCCAGGGTAACGTTGCTTGAGCGTGAGCAGGACTTTCTTACATCCGACGAGTTGCTTACCATGTTTGACGTTCTGAGAGCGAGTAGTGACAATGTTGAGGAGTACTTATTACTTGCTACATCACGCAACAGTACAGACGAAGTTCGGCATGGCTGGTTGAGGAGGAAGATTGCCAAGGCTACGGCAAAGTATTCCAATTAACTATATTACTATAGTCTGTGCAGTACGATCAGAAATTGTTAGTCAATTGCAGCAGTTTATTCATTTTTGTATCGGTCATGAAGTACTATGAAAAGCTACAAAGAACTAGACTGCATATCCCGAACATATCGCAAATGATCCTGCCAGAGACTATTTGCGATCTCATCTCGCTTGGCCAACATGATATCATGCTCACTTGTCGTAATGAAACTGCTTGCAGTCACACCATACACCTCTGCTCCATCAACAGAACCTCCAGTCAACATCTCTGCCACAGCCCGTTGAATAGACTGAGAGGTGGTTGGATGGACTATTAGTCCTGGCCACCTGGGGATAGTCTGAGGGGTATTGGGGAGCTAGTATATTTGCCCCAGAGGGACTCTAGTGGAGTAGGGTTAGTCCTAGAACGAAGTAGGTTGCGTACAAGGTAGTCCGGATGTATTCTGGACTGTCGTAGGCGGTAGTCCAGTAGATGTAAAGCGTGAAAAGACGTGAAGACTGGTGGTACAGTCCAGAAAATGGTGCGTTTGACGGTGAACGGTGAGGGAGACAGTTTCCCAACAGTGAGGGAGACAGTTTCCCAACGATGATGGTAAGTGAGCAAACGGTAGCTGTCATTTCAAATGACGAATACAAGATTTTATAGTCTGGGTATGCCCAGACTTCTAAGTATCATATGGAAAGAGTACCTGATGACATATCAAGAATGACAAAAGGCCCGAACGTCAAAAGCCATGTCGAAGCCATGAGCATAAGGGTATAAGTAATAGAAAGGACTTATGAAAAGAGTAATTGAATTATAAAAGACGAGAGAAGGGGTAGTCCAGGTCGGTATACGTAGTAGTCCAACCGGTCTGTATTAGACCGGGTGAATGGACGCTCCGGACTATCATTAGACATAAGGGAATGAAGTTAATAAAAGAATAAGAGTGTTGGAAATATAGAAAATGATGGGATATATATGTAGAGGTGCACCAACCTCTACACCATGGTGATTAAGAATATCTTTGACTTCCCATTCTTCTTCCCCTTCTATCTCTTCTGATGGTGGCTTTAGGAAATTGGGTCCGTGTTCCAGTGTCTCTCGATAGGAAGATAGGAGCGACGCATGGAAGACATTGTGGATTTTCCACGACGGAGGTAGACAGAGCTCGTAGGCAAGAGGAGATATCACTTTAGAAATCTCAAAGGGGCCTTCTCATTGAGGAAGAAGTTTCTTAGAGGTGTGGCGGAAATGGAGGTTGTGGGCTTCCAACTAAACTTTATCTCTGACCTTCCATGGTTTAAACTTAGAAAAGGTTCGTTCTTTCATGATCTGAGCGGAATTCTCATGAGCCGCAAGGGCTTCCTTCCACGCTTCTTCGAGAAGGGTAAGGTGTTTTTCCAGGGCAGGGATAAACGTCTTTCCGAGAGAAGGGTATCCCTGGGGTTCATATCCAAACATAAGGGAGAATGGGGACTTTTGTGTAGAAGCATGAATGTTAGAGTTGTGGGAGAATTCAGCAAGAGGTAGTAGATCTACCCATTTGTCGGGGTGGCCTTCAGAGAAGATTCTTAGGTACGTTTCTAGTGACTGGTTGGTTGGTTCAGTTTCGCCATCGGTCTGTGGATGATAGGCAGTAGAGAGATGAAGATCATAGCTCAGGAGATGAGATAATTCGTGAGCAAAAGCAGAGGCGAACTGGGGACCTCGATCTGAAATGACTGATGAATGGAGGCTGAAACGAGGGAAAACCTTTTCCAAGAATAGTTGTGCTACTCCCTCGGCATCAATGGTTTTTGAGCATGGTGAGAAAATTACCCCCTTTGTAAGGCCGTGGTCGACCACGACCAAAATAGAGTCAAAACCCCAGACGGGGGGCAGATCGGTAATGAGATCCATGGAGATTTGCTTGAAGGGGCAAGAAGCCGTAGAGGGAATGGGAGAAAGCAGGGGAACAGTGGGATGAGTGTTAACTTTGTTCTGTTGGCAAACAGCACAGCCAGAAACAAAGCGACGAACAAAGGTGGAAAGGCCAGGCCACCAAAAGTCATGAGCGATGAGAGCATGAGTGCAGAAAATGCCACCATGACCGCTGGCAAAGGAGGAATGGACAGAGTGGACGATATCATGACAGAGGGACTCGGGAACATAGAGACGATTATGGAAATATAATTTTCCGTCGTCAAACGACCAATCCCGGATGGAGGAGCAGGGAAATAGGGGGGAATCCTCAAAGGATTTAGCAATAGCATCAAGGACCAACGGGTCGGATGCAGAGGACTGAGCAATTTTATCTGAAAGAGCAAGGTCAATAGAGCGAAGGAAGACATCATCAGGAAGGAGGGTGACAGCCTGGTTGTCGTCAGCCATATCGACGTGGTCACGTCGGGAAAGAGCATCAGCAGGTCCCATCTGAGATCCTGGCTGATGGACAAAGTGAAGGTCAAAGTCCTGGAGGAAGAGGAGCCAACGAGCTTGGCGATGGGAGAGTTTTCGAGGTTCACGGAAGTAGGATAGATTTTTATGATCAGTGAGGACAGTGACAGGTAAAGAGGTTCCCTGAAGATAATGTTGCCATTCATAGAGGGCATGAATAACGGTGAGCAGTTCCTGATCATAGATATCGTAATTCCGTTCAGCGGGGGAAAGAGTTTTCGAAAGGTATGCACAGGGGTGGAGATCTCCATTGGCGTCCTTTTGCATAAGGATACCTCCAGTAGTGACAAGGGAAGCATCGGTCATAAGGAAGAAAGGAGCAGTGGTGTCTGGAAGGCGAAGGATAGGTGCCGACATGAAGATTTGCTGAAGGGTACAAAAGGCTGATTTGTGGGACGTGGACCATTCCCAAGTAATTGATTTCTTGGTCAAATCGATAAGGGGTTGAGCGATGGTGGAGAAGTTCGCGATGAACTTCCAGTAAAAGTTGCAAAACCCTAGAATGAGCAGACGGCTTTGACAGAGGTGGGGGGTTGCCATTCCTTGATGGCATTCAACTTAGTAGGATCCATGGACGCCTGATGATGACTGACAATCATCCCTAAATATTCCACCTCAGCGACATCGAAAGAGCATTTGGAAATCTTTAGAGAGAGGTGGAGATCCTTTAGTCGTTGGAGTACTTGTTTCGTCCGTTCGGTATGCTGAAGAGGGTCAGAGGAGTGTATAAGGATGTCATCCATGTAGATGACTACCCATCCTTCAGATATGAGGTCGCGGAAACCGTCATTCATGAAGGCTTGGAAGGTAGCAGGGGAATTGCATAATCCAAAGAACATCACTGTCGGTTCGAAAAGTCCAAACGGCGTGATGAAGGCGGCTTTCCATTGGTCTTCTGGTTTGATGAGGACGTTGTTATACCCCCATCGTACGTCAAATTTCGTGAAGATTGTGGAATCCTTCAACTTATCCAGGAGATCAGAAATAAGGGGAAGAGGATAGGTGTTCTTGACCATATGGGAGTTGAGGTATCTGTAATCTTGACAAGGTTGTAAAGAACCATCCTTCTTGGGTACAAAGAAGAAAGGAGACGCCTGAGGGGACTTCAATGGTACTATTTGACCTGTTCGAAGGTGTTCATCGATGAATTCTTTACAAGTCTCCATCTCTTTGGGGTTAAGGGGGTAGACCTTTGCGATTTTTGGTATGAAGGACTCGTCAAGATCAATCCCGTGATCGAAGGGTCGAGAGGGTGGTAGGAGATCATGGGTCTTCTCTTCAAATACGGAAGAATATTCTTGATATTCTGGGGGTAGAACCTTCTCCTTCTTGGTGCAGCAATAGCTGCCTCAGTGGCGATAGTGGTCTTTTTCAATGATTCTACTAGGTATCGTTGTTCGAGGGCTTCTCCTTCGGCATTATGATTTTCGGATAGGGTGGGAATAGTGACAACTCGGTTAGTCCAATCGATAGACAGATTCACCTTGGAGAACCAAGGAATTCCTAGAATCACTCGATCTCCTCTGCAGTTCAATACGAGGAATCGAATCCGCCATGTTAATGGCCAGGAAGGCTTCTTTTCGGATAAACCCTCCTTTATTGGTAGATCCATTGGCATTAGACGCTTTGATGGGAGAAGGGAGCCACCTAGTGGGGAACTGATACTTGGCAATGGTGATAGGATCGATGAAATTCTCAGTGGCTCCAGAGTCGATGAGAGCATTGATGTCAGCAGTTTTCGTTCCATGAGAAAGAGAGATAGGAATACGAATAGATTTCTCTTTCTTACTAGTACAGATGATAGGAGCGGAACGTTCAGGAGGAGAAGATGCTGCAGCTTTCCTCCGTTCTAAAAACCCTGAATTCTTTCGGTAGTGGACATCCTCGAGACCTTTGTCTCATCTTCTTCAAAACATTCTTGGAGAACTCGTACGAGTTCCTTCTGATCAACCTTTCGTCCCTTAAGAACTTTAAGGTATTCGTCAAGTTCAGAAGATGGGGGAAGCTCTGGTGCCTTAGGGGGATCTGGAGTGGTGACGGTTGCCACCCTGGTCTGGTTTCGGAACGGATTATTGGAACGAGGGGGGGTGGATCCTTCTGCTTTCTTATCATCGCATGGATGATTACGAGTGGTGCAACCTTTCTTATGGCAGATAAAACACCTTCCTTCACAAATGTGTTGAGCCTTCTCGACCGGGGAGAGTCGAATAGTGTCGACTTCCATGGCATTGGGATCCTTTCGATTGTTAGAGAAGTTCCTCCACCCTAGACCTTTCTGCATATCCTTGATGCGTTCCTGCTGCGCGTTAAACTTACTGGCCTGGTTCATCCATTCCTGGAGCGTGGTGGGGACTGCGGCCATGGAGAGGATATTGGTGGTGATCTTTTCATCCAACCCTCTCCCGAAGTATTCGATAAGAGCTTCTTTGTCCGAAAGGCCAGTTTGGGTGGCAGCAAGGGAGAAATCGGCAATGTATTTAGCAAAGCCGTCCTTGTCCTTCGTATTCTGGGTGAGGTTACGGATGGTTCGGCGAGCCTTACTAGCGGTATCGTAAGGGAAGAATGTCTTGGCGAAGTCTGCTGCCATGACGTTAAAGGTTCAGTGGTCATCTGGGATATTAGGGCTTTCCAGACGATAGAACCATCCTTCGGAGAAGACCTTTCCCCGTCCCTTGCTCATTTTATTCAGCATGGTGAGCATCATTGCCTTGTTGTCATAAAGGTCACCGTTCATCTTAAAGTATGCCTTCATGGCAAGCATCCAGCATACTGCGTCTTCTGATTCTCCGGAGAAATCGTCCGGGAGTCTGGCCTTGAGTTCCATAGTCTTGGCCATTTCTTCTCTTCGTCGGTCTAGGTAAGCAGCAGTTCTGCGAGCTTCTTCTTCTTCTACAAAAGTGCATCTCTGTTCCTGAGAAGCTTCTACTCTTCTCCTTACTGTTTCGTTGTCGTGTCCTTCTGCAGACAGTTGCTGGGCAAGTCTAGCATCTTGCTCGTTATCAAGCTCCTGCTCCCAATCAACCTCCTGTTGTGGGTCTTGCTCGACGTCAATGGGGGTCTCCTCGTGAGACAGTTCTGGTAACAAAGTGGTTCGTTCGAGAGGAATGGAAGAAGATGTGGCGGGGAAAGGAATGGAGTAAGGGTTATGGGTTTTCTTCTTCTTCTGGTAGGGCGTAGGGTAGGTGGGGCTGCAAGGAGGAGTAATGGTGGGTAGGGGGTTCCATCCGCTGAGTAGAGGACGGTGAGTAGAGCTAGTTCTTTTGTTACGCTGAGGCTAGTAACTCAGCTAGTAATTGATGTGATAGAGTCGGTGGTAGACTCGTATCCTTCGACGAGGTAATCCCAAGACAATCAGGACTACAGTGGTGTCCTCCCAAGTGAGGACATCTACCCTTCCCTCAGGTGCTTCCTGTGCGATAGTAGCAAAGAAGATATAGATCTGTTGACGTACCCCTCTCCGAGTGATTACGGAGGCTTCTAGAAGAGAGTACTGGATGACAGGAATGATGAAAGGTCTCGCTTGTCCTGAGCAGCTTGCTGGTTACTAGGCTTGGATTGCGTAGAACTAGCTAAAGTACACATCTAGAGAATCTACCTATTTATAGGTAGAGAGAATGCGCACAGACCGAGGTAAGAAAAGGAAACTATCTAGAATGTTCCAGAGGATGATATCTACTGTATCTATGGTAACCCTTAGCTCTGGTGCTCCAAGGTAAAACAGAAGGAATCGGGAGACGGAAGAGATAGGAACAGTAGTCGGGAGAAGTAGGAATACAACGGAAAGAATAGGAAAAGAATAAGGGTCCAACAAGAACCATAACACCCTCAAGAGACGATTGATAGTCTCTTGATTGAATTGGTGTAGAGTATCCACCTCCATTTCGGTATCGGATCCCGACAAATCAGTTAGGTCAGAGGGTGTGGGGGTATAGTCTGGGTTAGCGGTGTTGCACGAAGGTCCTTCGGCAAAAGGGGAAGGGAAGATTTTGGAATAGGGAGTGTGGTGGGTCTTCTTCTTCTTTTTCCTATAGGTCGAGGGATATGCTGGTCCTCGAGGAGGTACTATGGTGGTGGTGGGGTGTGACCCTTCTAGATAGAGGGGTCGGTAGTGACAGCTAGTTCTTTTGTTACGCTAGGGCTTAGCAACCTAGTTAGTAATGGAGATAGTATACATGGTGATAGAGGCGATGACAATGATTAGGCCAGATGCCTATGATGATGACTATGATTAAGAGGGTCCCTTCTTGGACAAAGGCGTATCGGATAGCAAGGTCTCATTGAGCGACAATGGTGATGAGGAGTAAAGTGTTTAGAGGCAGGTTGGTGATCGTGGTCTCACCCTGAGGTGGCTTGCTGGTTACTAAGCTGAGATTGCATAGAACTAGCTACAGTATACAGGGTGATACTCGGGTATTTATAGGTCTGTGGAAGTGCACAGACCATGTACAAAAAGAGGAAGCTTCTAGAAAGTTCCGGAGTATCATATGAAAAAGGGGATGCACAGCTCTGGTGCTATGAGGGAAAAGGTACACTAAAGAAGAAACAGGGGTCTGTTTGTAACAGAAGACACTAATACACCTCTGGGGTAATCCAAGGATGATAACTACAAGAATGGTCATCTCCCAATAGAGGGTATCAACACGTACCTGGGCGAGATCTTGCTGTACCATAGCAAGGAAGACCAAGACTTGATGAGTTACTCCTCGATGAGTAATGAAGGCTCTTAAGCAGGTAGCCTGGAGGACGGGAATGGTAGGAGTGGTCTCACTCCCTAGAGCGGCTTGCTGGTTACTAGGCTTGGATTGCATAGAACTAGCTAAGGTACAGGAAAGCAAGGATCACCTATTTACAGGTAAGATAGGTGTGCACAGACCAAGAAGAAAAAGGAAACGCTTTAGAATGTTGCAGAGAATGATAACTATTTATAGTAACCTTCAGCTCCAGTACTGTAAGGTAAACGTGGATAGTCACAGAATATGGAAGGAACAGGGACGACACTTGAAAAGTAGGGATAGGAGAAAACTGTAACAGCAGATGTGTTGTCTGCAAAGATCATATTGATACCTCTGACAAAAATTAGAAAACTATCCTTCTTCCAGACTCTGATGGTGGTGATGATATGGACCACAGGAGGTTACCCTCAGCAGAGAGTGGCAACAGTTATGTACAAGTCTGACTTATAGATCATGCCAGGCAATGGTCATGATCAAGACTCTGATGATGATGATGATGATGATGATAAGAATATCCACAAGGGCTGTGATACCTCTATGGATCTAGTGACCCTGTCACAAGTGGGATCAATGACTTATAGAGTGAAGTAGAGCTGAGGGTCTCACACCTTGGTTTGAACTAATGACTGTTGTCACATGTTTACCATTAAGCCACTAGAATGGTTGGTAATTCTGGTCACATGACTGATGACTCAGATTACACAATTCCAGTAATCAAGAATACTATCCAATGGGATATGATCCAGTTATCACAACTAAAATATCCATCAATACTCATGGTGAAACCATTTTATTGTTGTTATCATCCTGTAGCAACTTAGAAACTTATCTGATCTATCATATAGCAAGTTCTTATCTGTTGATGTAGTTCAAACTCAGCTTTAACCTTATTACTGTAGAGTATAAGTACTGGACCTGTATCCCATCTTTCCTCTAACAAAGTTCTTTCATCTTTTTCACTACCTGTTGAGCCCTAGCTCCAGAAAGTATTATCAGTCCTATCAACTTGATTATTAGTATCTCCCATCTGTAATCAACCTCTGCTTCCATTGGAGTGTCATTCTGCTTTGTTGCTCTACATCTCCAAGCTTTGTTCCACTTCAATACTAGTCAAGCAGGTGCACCATTCCATAAACTAATGTACATTAGTGGTCTCCACATCATACATATGGCATCTGTCACAGCAATTACCACCAACACAAGGCCTAGGTCAACATGTCATACTTGCTAAGAACTAGTTGTATCCATCAATGGAATATCATCACCAGCAGCTTCCTTGTCAGAGGCAGGGATGGTCTTTTCCCACTCATTGAGTGCAATCTCAAAAGACTCCCAGATGATTTGGCTGAGGTGCACATCCCCCTAACTCCTTATCATCCGTCATTTGTCCATCCTTGTCGCCCGAGTCGTCAGGCATGGGTATTCGTACATTGACGACTGCACATTCTCGATACACTGCTCCTGCCTTTAAAACCTCTTCTGGAGCGCTGTCACCCCGGGTCGTGCTAGACGTGCTCTTGAACGGCGTCCGTAAGAGGATCACGTGGAGTGGGCCATCAGGGACGGCAAGTAAATACGCCAAACGTGACGTACATTATGGTACCTAGAGTGGACCGCGGGACTTGAGCGGCATTCGCCCGAAAGAGGGTGGCAATTGTATCCGCGCGACTGATCCCAGGACAAACAGAGACGGTCACGATGTTTGATTTCTGCACCTTTGGGCCCACGATATGAACGGTTGTCTCGTTCGTTTTGGGCACCTGGCCTCCAGACGGAAGAGCATCTAGTACGCGCTGCAAATGGAGCATAAAAAAGGATTGTTTCGAGAGATCTCCGACCCTCATGTTTGAACAGAGGAGCAGTAGGTGGAAGTGCTTCTGTGGCAGAATATGTCGCGGACGCAGCTGCATAAAAGGGACTGACGACGTTGATGATGCGAATGTCGCGTTCCATGGGTGCGGCGAGCAAAACGGGAAGCAGCAACGTGGTCATCAGAGACGTGGCTAACGAGGACGCCTTTCGTCGTTTTGCGAGTTCAACAGGGTCGTCAGAGGCGAAGAGCGAGCCTATTGGCTGGTACCCGTGTGCAAAGACGGGTGTCCTTGCCAGTGAGGGGCCCCGTACAAAACGAGCGCACGGAGGCGGACGCGATAAGTCGCATTCTTCAGCGTAAATATTATCGTTCTTGATCGTAGAGCGCAAAAGGTCGATGAGAATCCCGACTTCGGGGTGGTCGATCGGTTTGGGGGTGAGCGCAATGACGTGTGCGCCTCGTTGAGCCAGACTTTCTATCAGAGTGAGCCCGAGCGAGGAAAAACCGCCCTGAGCGAGCATGGAAAATCCATAATGGAGAGGGTCAGCGAACGACGCACGGTAACGAGGACGACGCGCGCGTGCATGTCGCGCTCCCGGTTCGTTGTGCGTCCTTGTGCAAAGGCGTGAACGACGACGATCGCAATAATGGGTACAAAGACATGCACATAATACGACAAAGGTAGCAGTGTTGCGAGAATTTGAGGACCATTCGTGGTGATGCTGATGGTAGTGGTAAGAGCGCAGTTGCACCTCGACTTGGACCATGTCACTCAAAGTCCCCAAAGCCAACAACGTCCAGCTGTTCAAAGAAGGCTACAAAGTACGATATGCTCATGGATCGCCGCAAAACTGACTGATGCTCGTTCGCAGCATCTCCAAGGCCTCGAGGACGCAGTTTTGCGCAACATCCGGGCCATCTCGGAGCTGTCGGATCTCGTACGGACAAGTTTTGGGCCAAACGGTGCGTCGCGTGTCCATAATGCCTCTGCTCTTGTTAAATCATCGTGTGTAAAGGTCGAAATAAACTGTTGATCAACCACTTGGGTCGATTGTTCGTCACGTCCGATGCGGCGACCATCATCAAAGAGGTCGAGGTCGTACATCCGGTCGCAAAGCTGCCCGTGATGGCATCCCAGGCCCAGGAAGCCAAGGTGCGTCTGATCGCGTCCATCCCCGTCTCCCTGACGAACATATCCAGATGGGCGATGCGACGAATACGGTCATCATCTTTGCAGGTGAACTGCTCAAGCGGGCAGAACACCTCCTCATCATGGGCCTACATCCGAGCGAAATCATAAAGGGATACGAACTCGCGTGCACGAAAACCCTCGCGGAGCTGGAGAGTGCGTACCTCCCCCTGTCCGCAGACGCACGCAGCTGATGCCCCCTCAAGATCTTTCCACGTCCAGCCTCCCCTCGCCACTTACCCCGTCCTCCCTCGCAGAGGCCCTCAAGTCCCCCCATTGCATCGAAACAGTACGGATTCGAAGACACCCACTCTGCGCTCGTCGCGGAAGCCACACTCGCCGTCATGCCCAACGACCCAAAAAACTTCAACGTAGACAACGTCCGGCGCGACGGAGCTCGAGCTTGGAAAGCGCGTGGACGCGTATGGGAGTGGGCTCAAGGGGCTTGCGCAGCACGCCGTGAAGTGGTACGCGAGCATGGTCAAGGTCGTCCCACGGACGCTGGCTGAGAACGCGCTCTGCGGGGCAGAGGGTAACGAGGTGCTTAGCCGGCTCTAGGCGAGGCACGAGCCGAAGGTCGGAGAGGCGTGGGGCGTCGACGTCGAGGTGCGCGCTTGGTCGCGTCTGTTTGTCGTCCATGACTCACCATAGACGTTGACTAGGTTGAGCGGGACAACGTTGGTTGCGGCGGAGTACAAGATTCTCGATTCCCTGGCGACCAAGTTATGGGCCATTAAACTCAGAACCGAGGCGGCCCTCTCGATGCTGAGCGTGGACAACATCACCATGAGCAAAGCTGCCGGTGGACCAAAATTCATATGTTTTTTGCGTAGTTGTTACCGCGACGGACTCGAATATTCTAGGGTAGGTGCAGAATGGTATAATAATGCCTGGAACTTAAAATAGGCGGTAAGATGCGCATTTGAAGAGATAGTTGTTTCGATGATTTGACCCGGGATCAAATGAGGAACAGAAATGCTGTTCGATGCCCAGAAAAATAACATAATATTAGTCGAAGTACAAATAGCATTTAAGTATTGAGAAACGTATCATGTATCATGGAGACGAAAAGGATGGCCTCCGTCATTTCCGAGTGCAAGAACATCTTAGCAACGGCAAACCACAAACTATATTTAGATGAGGGTTAAAGAATCATCAGTCTGGTCATTGTCGTTGCCCTCGTCCATATCCACATCCACATTCATATCGTCCTCATCCTCGTTCACCCAATTCTCCCAAAACTTGGCTCCAAGCGCAGTTCCAGGGTTCATCGTCTTGCGAAGGTTCTCCATTGTCTTTACGCTATCAGAATATATTGCTTCCCAACCACGAGATGCCTGCACGATGCTTTGCCAAGTTTCCTGCAGCCTGGATTCCACAGGAACTAACACATTGGAAGAGACGCCGGAAACCCAAATGTCGTATGCAGTGTAGCTTTTCTCGACTCGACGAGTGGATTCGTACCACATAACCGAGAGTCCCGGAGTTTTAGCTGCAAGAGAAAACACGATTCGAATTATAGGAATATCGGCAGATGGACTAATGACCTTGAGGGTGCGGGGGTTCATAGAGAGCATAGTATTCAATTTTGGGGTATCGAAAGCCGCGGAATTTTTGGCTTGAAGTAGGATAACTCCAATATTATCATCCTGTATATTATCACCTTCGAACAAGAAGGGGATGACTGCATCGACAGCTTTCTGGCTATAGGCACAGAGTACTGCAGCGCCTCGAGCCATTAGTTTCTTAAGGTGTTCGACACGGATGATCGCGTGCTGATGAACTTTGATAAAGTGAGAAAAGTAGACTTTGCTGCCTTTGAAGGTGTCGGCCAGAGATGTATTGGTTTGTTCGGTACCCCTCGTTGAGAAGCGCCATCCATAGGAGTTGAGGAAATCATCATGATTAGAAGCAGGGTGTGGGGGATGAAAGAGGGATCCCAGCAGATCGACAATGCTGCTCCACCGCTGTTTAGGTTGGCCGGAACTAGAAGGCTGTCCTACTGCCCTGTCACGAGCCAACGTGAGGAGCAGCGCTACTATCAATTCTCCTAGTTCGCCCTTGTTCACAGTGAAACCGCCAAGAATTTCTTGCAACGCCTTGGGGGCATTAAAATCTTCGTTGATATTCATGAGGTAGTATGCCGCCTCAGAAAGGGTGGGTTCTGAAGGCGTGGTGGTAACCATCGATTCTAGTTCACTATGAACTTTGAGAACGATGCGCATGTGGGAATTTACTTGTTCCTTCTCTTTATCTGTTATAAGGGAGGTATATGTCGCAGAGAGGAATTCGATGGGAATTCTCTGAGCGAGACAAGCGAGCTGTTGGTCCTGAGTGCCTATCTCCAAACTAGGATAGCCACCCAACAACTTATGAGCCGCAAAATGAAAGATCATAGTAGTATGTTCTCGGTACGTTATGGCCCACCTGAGGAAAAATTAGTAGAAACTAAATGGAAAGACATTTAGGACATACAAAGGTCGGCCATAAGACGTAAGGTGCTCGTCGGATGTAACCTGCGAAAGTAAGACTTGATCTCTGCCAAATCTCAGGCGCATCGCCAATTGATCAAAACCGAGTTCACAAAATGGAAACATAATTTCTCTCTCGCTAAAGAACCTGCTTGATATGTCACGTGCCGGGGGAGAGATGACAGTGAACAAAGTTCCAGAAGTCGAGAAGAAGAGTGTGAAGAGTGGTAGGTCCTTAATTCCTCATATTGCGCGACGAATCTCTCCAAATCGAGACCACTGCCTGTTTAGTGATCCTTGTTGAGTCTCTCGCCATTCTGTGAGAGTGTGGATTTCGTCGAATGCGAGGATGATGCAACCACTTCATCCTGCTGTCATCTCGGCTATACAACTGGCAAAGAATAAGATGGACCACTATTGGAAGATCACAGATACATCAAATGTTTACCATATTGCAATGGGTAGGAGATGGTCATCATGCTCTATTGGCCATACCATGATGTGCTAATGCTATGATATCTGGCAGTTCTTCATCCTGGGCTCAAGCTTGAGTACCTCCATGAGTGTTCATGGGAGCAAGATTGGATTGAGACAGCCAAGTAATTGGTTCAAACAGAATTCACTGCAAATTACGAAAAAGCCTTGGACATATTGAAGTGGAACGAAGCTTGGAGACGCAGAGCAGCAAAGCAGAAGGACACTCCAATGGAAGCAGAGGTTGAGTACAGGTGGGAGATACTCACTTGAGAGAATAGAGTCGATAATCAAGTTGATAGGTTGGTAGACACTTTCTGGAGCTAGGGCTCAACAGACAGTGGAAGAGATAAAAGAACTTTGTTAGAGGAAAGACAGGATACAAGTCCAGTACTTATACTCTATGATAATAAGGTTAAAACGGAGTTCGAACTATATCAACAGATAAGAACCCGCTGTATGATAGGTCAGATAAGTTCCAGAGTTGCTATTGGATGATAGTAATAATAGAACGGTTTCACCATGACATATGGATCTAATCCTATTGGTGGATATAATAGTCATGATAACTGGATCATATCCTATTGGATAGTATTCCTGGTTATCTATGACACAATCATGGTGTGATATCACATCATAACGATGCGATATATCATCAGAATTGTGTAATCTGAGTCATCAATCATGTGACCAGAATTACTAACCGTTCCAGTGGCTTAATAGTTGACACATGACAAGAGTCATTGGTTCAAACCCAGTAAAGCACACTTTTATTCAACTGAATAGCGACATCTTCAACAGGACATACCCAACCCACCAGCAGACAGCAAGCAAGCTGCCAGTAGTAAGCTAGAGTCCATACATGCAATACATATGCCTATCGACATCGTGATTATACTAATGTCTAACTTGGGAAGGATGATGATTTTGGTGATCACACACTCGGTGCCTCATCTAACACAGTACCAACTTCCGAACTAGAAGAATACCTCCGTCTACGAACCGTCAAGATGAACGATCCCCTAGTATGGTGGCAAAACAACCATTGCACATACCCCATGCTGCATCAGATGGCTTTAGATTTCCTTTCTGTTCCAGGTTCGTATTCTCTGACTCTGTTGCCAGTGAGCTCTTGTAATTTGCCACTCAACAGCAACATCGACGGCTGTAGAATGAGCCTTCTCACAAGGTCGACAGCTCCTTCATTTCACACACAACTAACTCTCTCCATCTTCAATTCATGCATTTCTTTGCCTTGGTGCTTGGGGGAGATGCGATTTGCTCTTCATGGAAGACCTTCTTGCTGCCGTGACTAGTCGGAAACACAAGCGGCAGGAAGAAAACTTGAATGAAAGGACTCATAGTTAATAGTAATTATCATTTTCTTATTGTGATCCGTATATAACACCCGCGGTGTTCAGCCCCACCGCGGTGTTTGTAGCACACCGTCAGATTAACGGGTCGGTGTATACCCGTACCTGCACCGGGTACGGTGTTTGAGGGTACGGGTACGGGTTTCGATATTTTGCTTGCGGTGTTACCCGTGCGGAACCCTACGTAGACAACGTCCGGCGCGACGGAGCTCGAGCTTGGAAAGCGCGTGGACGCGTATGGGAGTGGGCTCAAGGGGCTTGCGCAGCACGCCGTGAAGTGGTACGCGAGCATGGTCAAGGTCGTCCCACGGACGCTGGCTGAGAACGCGCCCTGCGGGACAGAGGGTAACGAGGTGCTTAGCCGGCTCTAGGCGAGGCGCGAGGCGAAGGTCGGAGAGGCGTGGGGCATTGACGTCGAGGTGCGCGCTTGGTCGCGTCCGTTTGTCGTCCATGACTCACCATAGACGTTGACTAGGTTGAGCGGGACAACGTTGGTTGCGGCGGAGTACAAGATTCTCGATTCCCTGGCGACCAAGTTATGGGCCATTAAACTCAGAACCGAGGCGGCCCTCTCGATGCTGAGCGTGGACAACATCACCATGAGCAAAGCTGCCGGTGGACCAAAATTCATATGTTTTTTGCGTAGTTGTTACCGCGACGGACTCGAATATTCTAGGGTAGGTGCAGAATGGTATAATAATGCCTGGAACTTAAAATAGGCGGTAAGATGCGCATTTGAAGAGATAGTTGTTTCGATGATTTGACCCGGGATCAAATGAGGAACAGAAATGCTGTTCGATGCCCAGAAAAATAACATAATATTAGTCGAAGTACAAATAGCATTTAAGTATTGAGAAACGTATCATGTATCATGGAGACGAAAAGGATGGCCTCCGTCATTTCCGAGTGCAAGAACATCTTAGCAACGGCAAACCACAAACTATATTTAGATGAGGGTTAAAGAATCATCAGTCTGGTCATTGTCGTTGCCCTCGTCCATATCCACATCCACATTCATATCGTCCTCATCCTCGTTCACCCAATTCTCCCAAAACTTGGCTCCAAGCGCAGTTCCAGGGTTCATCGTCTTGCGAAGGTTCTCCATTGTCTTTACGCTATCAGAATATATTGCTTCCCAACCACGAGATGCCTGCACGATGCTTTGCCAAGTTTCCTGCAGCCTGGATTCCACAGGAACTAACACATTGGAAGAGACGCCGGAAACCCAAATGTCGTATGCAGTGTAGCTTTTCTCGACTCGACGAGTGGATTCGTACCACATAACCGAGAGTCCCGGAGTTTTAGCTGCAAGAGAAAACACGATTCGAATTATAGGAATATCGGCAGATGGACTAATGACCTTGAGGGTGCGGGGGTTCATAGAGAGCATAGTATTCAATTTTGGGGTATCGAAAGCCGCGGAATTTTTGGCTTGAAGTAGGATAACTCCAATATTATCATCCTGTATATTATCACCTTCGAACAAGAAGGGGATGACTGCATCGACAGCTTTCTGGCTATAGGCACAGAGTACTGCAGCGCCTCGAGCCATTAGTTTCTTAAGGTGTTCGACACGGATGATCGCGTGCTGATGAACTTTGATAAAGTGAGAAAAGTAGACTTTGCTGCCTTTGAAGGTGTCGGCCAGAGATGTATTGGTTTGTTCGGTACCCCTCGTTGAGAAGCGCCATCCATAGGAGTTGAGGAAATCATCATGATTAGAAGCAGGGTGTGGGGGATGAAAGAGGGATCCCAGCAGATCGACAATGCTGCTCCACCGCTGTTTAGGTTGGCCGGAACTAGAAGGCTGTCCTACTGCCCTGTCACGAGCCAACGTGAGGAGCAGCGCTACTATCAATTCTCCTAGTTCGCCCTTGTTCACAGCGAAACCGCCAAGAATTTCTTGCAACGCCTCGGGGGCATTAAAATCTTCGTTGATATTCATGAGGTAGTATGCCGCCTCAGAAAGGGTGGGTTCTGAAGGCGTGGTGGTAACCATCGATTCTAGTTCACTATGAACTTTGAGAACGATGCGCATGTGGGAATTTACTTGTTCCTTCTCTTTATCTGTTATAAGGGAGGTATATGTCGCAGAGAGGAATTCGATGGGAATTCTCTGAGCGAGACAAGCGAGCTGTTGGTCCTGAGTGCCTATCTTCAAACTAGGATAGCCACCCAACAACTTATGAGCCGCAAAATTAAAGATCACAGTAGGATGTTCTCGGTACGTCACGGCCCACCTGAGGAAAAATTAGTAGAAACTAAATGGAAAGACATTTAGGACATACAAAGGTCGGCCATAAGACGTAAGGTGCTCGTCGGATGTAACCTGCGAAAGTAAGACTTGACCTCTGCCAAATCTCAGGCGCGTCGCCAATTGATCAAAACCGAGTTCACAAAATGGAAACATAATGTCTCTCTCGCTATAGAACCTGCTTGATATGTCACGTGCCGGGGGAGAGATGACGGTGAACAAAGTTCCAGAAGTCGAGAGGAAGAGTGTGAAGAGTGGTAGGTCCTTAATTCCTCGTATTGCGCGACGAATCTCTCCAAATCGAGACCACTGCCTGTTTAGTGATCCTTGTTGCGTCTCTCGCCGTTCTGTGAGAGTGTGGATTTCGTCGAATGCGAGGATGACGAGAGGAAACCCCAAGTTGGATAATTCATTTGCTTGCATGGTCTTCGGTCGCTTAGACGCTGGTTCGTTATCCAACAGTTCAGGTTCTCTACTCTTCCCTGCAAGAATATTGCATAGCTCGGTGAAGGGACCACGTAATGGTAATGTACGGTCGAGCAAGCGGCTGTGGGTTTTGTTGGCTGATGGATCCGTGTCGGAAGTAAAATAATTCTCGTATATATCGATCAATCCCTTTCAGATCTCATGAACTCTTATGAACTCAACGAAATATTGCTTCATACCTGGGCATGCTCGACAACGTCTTCATAAAACTTTCTCCGATTTTCACCATGCAATGTCGGCTCCATGCCCTCTTTCATGTAATCCCTAAATTGTGCAACAGGGTCTTGGAAACTTTTCAGTTTAACAACAGTCTTCATAAATAATGCATGAATAAAGGAGCAGCTTCGAAGGAAGGCATCACGCTGCGAAGGAGCTTTGGATAGGAAATCAAAGACTGGAGCATCTGACGGGGGATACCCTGGAATGAGAATATTTAGATCACGAGTGAAGGATGGACTAGTAACTATACCAGAGGAGCCAGGTTCCCGCACATTAATAGGGATAACGAAATGGGACTTGCTCATTTCATCGACAGCACGGGATTTACCCGTCCCGGACGACTGAACGATTGCCGAATATCTCGCATAGACATTTTTTTCCTTGTTCTTGTTTGACTGTTCAAACCACCGCTCTATACGTTCCCAAAGAGCGGCTGCAGCATCACCAACATATGCTCTTTCCCAACCATCACTCTGTTTGAGACCGGTGGATTGTGGAATAGAGACTGGTTCTGGAATTTTAAAAACGCAGGGTTAATATGTTGTCCGCACAAATTCGAATTTATATCTACCTGGGCGGAGTAGTTCTACGACATGGGCATCAGACACATGGCCAATTGATGCAGAAAAACTCCTTACTTAGAAGCCTGATACGCCTATAGCCATTCTTATGACCATCGAGAAACATGTCCCGCAAAATGGGTTCACATTCAACGAGCTCTTTGCCATTAGAGATGTCCAAGTATTTCGTAAGGAGTCGATTTCCTGATTGTCGTACAATTTCGGCGAGCACGTGGGGTCCAAGGTTGAGCACATTTGCATTCGTAAGTGGAAAAAACGAAAGATCCTTATCAAGTCTTTCATGCTCTCCGGGATCGAAGTCGTCTTCCACGAGTTCGAAGCGGGGGTTGGGATCGGTGGAATGTAGAATGGAGACTGGTTCTGGCATTTCAAAAAACCCAGGATTAATATCATGTCCGCACGATTTCGAATATATATCCACCTGGGCGAAGTAGTTCTACGACATGGGCATCAGACACACGGCCAATAGATGCAGAAAAACACCTTACTTAGAAGCCGGATACGCCTATAGCCATTCTCATGGCCATCGAGAAGCATGTCCCGCAAAATGGGTTCACGTTCAATGACCTCTTTGCCATTAGAGATGTCCAAGTATTTCGTAAGGAGTCGATTTCCTGATTGTCGTACAATTTCGGCGAGCACGTGGGGTCCAAGGTTGAGCACATTTGCATTCGTAAGTGGAAAAAACGAAAGATCCTTATCAAGTCTTTCATGCTCTCCGGGATCGAAGTCGTCTTGTACGAGTTCGAAGCGGGGGTCCGTCATAGGGGCTCTTGTGGCGGGCATCGATATGATAATCAGCAAGGTGCAAAGGCGGAGTCTGAATTTTAAGGACGCGAGATCCTGTCGCTGCTCCAACCCAAACTCCTCGCACTCAGTCTCCAAGTATTTCATCGACGTGCATTCCAAATTTGCCCTACAATCTGACGACCGGCCATGTCCTCGGATACATCGTCTGTTCGAAGACGTACCAACACACTTTGCGATGTGCTCGAGAGCATGCGCTTTCGCTCAAGTTTCAGCGGTAGGTATTTTTGTTCCCACTGGGGGACGGTCGTGTAGTACGTAGCAGTTCATGTCCCTCTCCCTTGCTGCAGAACCGCGGTGAAAAGAGCTGTTCGAGCCCGTATTCTAGAGCCAAGCCACGGCACCGCCGCACACGCACCGCCACCCCCTGGTCCCGCTACACCGCTGCCCACCGTGTCCCTCATCAATCGCAGCTAACAATGACGCAACAATCAAACGGAATGACCAAGCTGAGCGTTGAAACCCCTGCCCACCGTGTCAGTCATCGATCGCAGCCAAGAATGACGCTACAATCAAACGGAACGACGAAGCTGAGCGTTGAAGAGCTCCAGCAGCTCCGGAGCATCAACACGTCGTTTGCGCTCGTTTGAGAGAAACGACGCGTCGGCGAGCAGGGACAAGTTGCTCAAGATTGACGACGTAGATATCAGGAGGACTTCTATCCCCATTTACAATGGCAAGCTGCTGCTTGTCGCACGATCGGACAAAGATCCCGGCTAGGGTTCGGCAATCAAGTCGTCAGGGAGTGGGAATTTCGAGAACAATAGCAACAGCAGCAGGAAGATGGCACGGACGCCGTCTATCCGCGTCAAACCGGAGGGCTCGAGCGCAAGAGCAGCGTACAACGACGAAACTCGTTGCCTGCGATATCGCAGCGCGTGACTCACAATACGGTCGTGGAGGCGTCGTCGAGCGAACCAGGTGATCGCGCAGGCCCGGACGCTCGACTGGCTCGTCAACGTACTCATTCATGG
>JBBPMM010000486.1:0-20901 GCA_038090335.1 Solioccasus polychromus
TGGAGTGATGTTGCACAGCATAGTGAAAAATCGCGCAGTGTAGTAAAAAATTGCGCAACACAGTTGAAAGTCGCGCAACATAGCTCTAATTTCGCGCACAGGGCCAAAGAAAATTGCGGAATTTTCCGTGGTTTACCATGCCATAGTGCATAGGAGGAAGTCCTGCAGATACATAGGGAGCATATGGATCACCAATTGAACAGATTCACACAGAAGATGAACTGTTCTCGAGCGCTGAAGGCTGTATGCCAATGAACTCGGCAACAATGCCGAGAGCATCCACATTGTGAACGATGGTGGCATCTACATCACACCCTGGTTGACAGTGAACTTAAGATTGCTGAGGTGAAGCATAGCGGCTACAAGCTGGCACGTTTGGGCAGCATGTTGCTTGGACGTGTAGAAAAAACTCTGTACAGCTGTAGTAGTAGTCACTAAAGAAAAACAACTAAGTGGCAAACTACCGAAGGTTCCAAGTACGCTTTATGCTTATGTAATCCAGTGGCTGTACAACCGCACACCGTATGTCCAAATGTTCAACACTCCCCCTCAAACGGTAGTGGGGTTGGTAGCAATGGAAAGAATAAAAGAATTATAGGTAAAATATCAATACCTTTGTGTGCAGTATCCATTGCAGAGGTTTCATATGAGATGAGTATTGTCCGTAACGAGTGAATGAACAGCGTGCGCGTCGTGCTGCGCTCGAGTTACCCGATATGGTAAGTTGCGGCCTGCCTTCGACTTGGATCGACTCTTGCAGCGTCGCACTCGCATACTGCGCCTTGGTATTGCTCCTCTAACGTCTCCAGTCCATGTGCAATATATCCAATCCCTTCAATTCGCTTGAAATGGCCTGAACGCCATCGTACGGATGGGTAGGTGCACGTTCTTGTGTCAATTTGACTGATTCTTCTAGGTTGCGTTTTCAGTCTTCCACATCGACACGGTGGGTTCGGATGGTGGAGTGGGTGTCTGAGATTATTAGAAAGTGGATTGGGCGGCCCAGGTATGTATGCTTTCGCCTTGTGCACCGTTTGATCGATCTGACCCTCCTGCTTAGTTAGTAGTGGTGTCTCGACTCGTATCGAGTCGCAACGTGTGCTGCTCATTGCACTGTCCTTCCGCTGGCCTATTCCATGGTATCCGAAGCGTTTAGAAGTGTTTTGATGCTGCGCTTCACCTCTGGCGTTTCTCGACTTCAACTCAACTCGATTCCACTCTCCTGCACCTGTGACTCGACTCGGTGCGCCTGTATCTCTGCCGGCATCGTTCCCTTCAACTCTGGGGACCTCTCTGGAATCAGTAGGGTCGTTGGATATGCGTCTGTCGCATCCTGCGTGCGCGGTTCCTCTCTGCTTCGCCTTCTCGCCTCTACCTCCTCCTGGTGGCCTGTTCGGGCGTTGCGTCTTCGCTCGGCTGAAGCGCTCGCTCTCGTCGCTGCTGGGGGACTCCAGGTATGTCTTGATGTCATATTGTGTAGCTGTTTCAGCTGGCACCTCATCTACCAGTTTTGCTAGACCTCCGGGTGAGTTCTCTTCCTCAACATGCTCGCCAGCACATTCTAATGCGTTCCGCAGCTTCTTCAGCCTCGTCCACGTGTCCTCAACACATCCTGACAGTTCCAATACATTCGCGTTATCATTGGTGATGCGGTTCGCCAATTGGATCTTCATTGCCTCTCAGATCCTCTGGTACGTTTCTTGTATTTCTTGGTTCATTCGGCTCATGCACATCTCCTGACATGTCCTTCGCATCTCTCGGCCCATTGGGTGCATGCGCGTCTTCGTTCGGCTTGACTATCATGTCCCGCCAGTTGTATGATGTGCTTGCCTCATATGCTGTGCCTGACGACTTGATAGGCTCTGCTGGTCGACGCGTCTCGTCGCCATCTTCGCCTCTTGCTCCCGCACCTTTCGCTGCATCAGCGAGGTCGGTGGCTACTGCACCTCTTCGCTCCCCCATGATCGACTCGCTTGTGCTCTCCGGTGCATATTGATGTTCTCCGTGCTTGTGCTGACCGCTCTTGTAGATTTCCAACTTGGCCACTTCAATAGGCATGGTCTTGCCTTTGCTGTCATGCGTTCAGGCTATCTGTGGCCTTACACACCCTCCAGGATCATATATGTAGGCCCTCATATTCTTTGTGATGCTTGGCAACTGCACTCTCTTGTCAGCGTTGTCGGTCATCTCTCGACCTCTTTGCTCCCCCTCAAGCAATGCGCTGACACATTTGAAAGTGTCTGAGGGTTGCGGTCGAGCTGCGCTCACCGCATTAATCGTGTCGCAAGTCTCTGCACTCGAGTTCTCCCACTTGGACAGTCCATATACGTGGTCGAAGCCTTCTTCGCCACTGTTTCCTCGGCCTTCCGCAGTGCTGGGTTTTCTCCCTCTTACCTTGGCCTTCCTGCATGGTTTGTCATTAGTCACTCCGGCATCGTCAATCATCTTTCGACCATCTTGCTCTCCCTCAAGCAACGTGCCAGGTGTGAGGCTTAGTGCGGTTGCATCTGTTGACGCGTCTGTTCTCGTCGTGGCTGCGGTTTCGTCAACTAACATATCCACGCCGTCTCCTGTTGCAGTTTCGTCGACGTGCTTAGTGTGCACTCAGCTTCCGCCTGTGTTCATCATTCGGTCACTGCAATCGATCTCTTCAATGTCACATCTCCCCGTCTCGACTGGTCCACCTGCGCCACTCTCACGGCCCTCTCTGCTCGATGCGTCTTTGCTCGGCGGCATCCTTGCATACGTCATGGCAGTCATTTCAACTGGTTGGAATTCCGGGGGCTTGACCTGCGTGGGCAGACTCTGTCGTCTCCACCGCCGGTTACCTGGGCTGCTCACCAGGGTCACAAGGCTTACGCTGCCAGTTCCTTAGTGATCTGTGGTCGCTGTGCCCGGTCCCATGGCTGCAGTCTTGAGCACCAGCTTGAGTTGTTCAAGACAGTTGGCGTCGTTGTCACTGACACTGTTGGAGCAAGTGCCTGCGCCCGAGCACTGGCCAAGATATCGATACTGAGACTTGTTGGTGAGACGGTGGTGGTAGCACTCCTCTGGTGATGTGCCAGCGATCAGATAGTAAAAGATGTGGAAGTTGCATTTCCTGGAAGGCACAGTGGCCATTCAGTTACACTCAGGATAGTACTACATGGCAAGGTGAAAAAGGTGTGATGGCTTAAATTTTCGTGAAAAAAAAAAAAACGCGCAGTGGTTCAATATTTCGCGAACTGGTTTTTATTAGTGCAATGGACCAAAATTTCGCAGCAGGGCAAAATTGCAATGCGATGGAACAAAAAATTGTGGGATAATATATGTGCAGATATTCCGCCATACTTCTACAGGGTTACGCGGAACGCATGCAACAGAGGGCTCGGCACAGCTAAGGCCCGAGTCCTGCCAGAGTTCCTCGAATGCCATGTTTTATAGAGCAGTGACATAAAGCAGTATTTGTACGAAAGGGGGGGAAGTCCGATGGTTGTAGTGCAACGTATGCTCCCATCTTTTATTCCTTATCCCAGAAGTAGATGACTCAGGCTCGTCTAGTAATTTTAAACTCCGTGACTGCTGTACGGTAACTCCGCGATTGACTACAATTGCTGTACGGTTACTCCGCGAAACAGCTTGTACAGTAAGCAACAAGATGATAAACTAACATTGTTCCACAGTGCGTCCACGCCAGTTAGAATCGTTCCAGGCCAAGCTCCTTTCTTTCGCCCAGTCGATGCAAACAGACTCGTCCTTGCCCGCTGAACCTGGGTTTGCTCTCAAAAACAGCTTTCAGCGACTTTTCTATTATCTTCATTTGACCCATCCCATAAGCTCTCGCCATCGCTGGCAGGTGCTGGCCGTCGGCAAGTCAGCCAAACGTCATCGCGCAGTGAAAAATTTTTCTCGTCGCACCAAAACCATTGCTAAAACGCACAGGTATTACTACAGCATAATATTCGAATGCGGGAGAAAATAGCAGGTACTGTGAGGAAGTAGATAGCAGGTATTGTGAGGAAAGGGTCTGACGTGGGAGGCAGCCTTGTCATGGAAGACGTGCTGTACTCACCCCTTCACACCTACCGCACTGCCTGTAGGCTTTCTCCGTATAGGTGTATGGGTTGACCGTGGCCTGCATTTTGTGCACTGGAGCTACCTTGAGCTTGCTGTAGTGGTTACTTGGCAGCAGCACATGGTTTGAGGCATAGTAGATGGATCGAGCAAACGTAAGGCGGACGCGCGAAACCCTTACTAGCCCAATGAGAACGGAAGGCTAATGATGAAGCAAAGGGTAAACAAACTTACAGTGACACACCACACACTTCATCCGGAATAAGCCTCCGATTCAAATTGAAACTCATCCGCCTATGAGTCCAAGGAAAATGTCATATTCAACTAGTGTGCATATGAAAACGAATTAGGCAGATGTCGGATCGAAATGTAAAGCGCATTCATGCACCACGTTCTCCCCTAGCATTCTAGAGCACTTCAACAGAGTATGTGACGAGCGCTCTCATGATTCAGCATCGTTTCGGGTGAGTCCCTTACCGCAGCCTAACGTCACAGGCCTATGCCAGGAGACGATAGTCACCTCAGTCCAAGAATTTTAATCTATTGTCCACCAGACAATGGATCACTGTATTCTTTCAGTACTAGTTGTGCTAAGCCCCAAGCCACTCAACAGACGAAAATTCAAATCCTAAAGTCAGGTTGTTCGCTGTCTTACCCATAAAACCAAGGTTGTATACACGTCCTTAGCACTATTGCCTATACCACATAGTACACGAGTTGACTGAGTCCCTTTATTTTAGGCTCAAAGCTGTCTTTAGGTCGGGACTTGCTGTGTGTTCTCAACGTACTAATGATAGCCGTCGTGTCAATACGCCGATGAACGTGGAAGAGACCGTGTTGTCTCAACAAGGTGAAGAATCGAACCAGGGTTGCAATACCAATACCTCGAACCCTGATTCGAAACCTGCTTTTGAAATTACTAGACCATTCCCCGAAGATGTTTGCGAATCACTGGGTGTTGACAAGTGTATTGCTCGCGGGGTAAGTATTTCTCGCGTTATTTTTCCCCTATGACTGTGGATCCGCGAAGTCAACCGGCGGTTGGTCGACTAGTAGACGCCGAAGCCAAAGGCAGACGACTTTGGTAAGGCCAGAGGACTTCGCCGGTGATCACGGGTCCCAGAAGAGGCTTCGCCAAGGGCAACAAGCGAACATCGTCGTCATGTTCTGGTCCCAGAGCTAACATGTTGGAGTTTGTGCAGGGTGTGTAAAGGAATTCCTCCTACAGAATGAACTCCCACTCTCGTCCCACGCAGAGCCCGGTCCCGCAGAGGAAACGCCTCATACTCTCAGAGATGAGCTTAAGATACCTGCTCAAATGTCAGAAGCCGATGTGAAGGAGATGATTGATGGGTTTGTCGAGGAGTTTTTGGTTATCCGGAGTGTTAAGGAAGCAGGTGTCTACTTCACGAACCCGCCCAAAGAAGACCGCTTCGATCTTGTCACCAGGCTTGTGGGTCCCACTCTAGAGTGCAAAGAGCCCAATACAGTTCTTGTTTCGGATCTCTTTGCCCAAGCAGCACGGGAAAACCAGTGCACTTTGGAAGTGTCTTTACTCCGATGGCGGAGTTATTGGACGATATCGGCATTGATGGCGGTCATGGTGAAGAACGCAGGATGGACAAGGATGAGGAGGGGTTTGGTCGAATTGCTGGTAAATTAATGGACGACGACAAACTAATGAAGTTGGTACTGCCGAGATCAGCGTGTTACTTCGAATTCACTTAGATCACGGGATGGCCACTACCCCATGTCCCCGTCACCGCCAGATCCTTTTTTATGCCGTCGTTTCCGTCTTTTCTTTTGCGAGCCATCGTTCTTACTGGGAGGTACACTGACGTCGGGATCACGTTTTCGCTTTCTTGACTCGTTTGCGACGTCTGGTTGGACACCAATATTATCCTCGTCATCCTCCCCGTTTTCAATCTTACTTGCTTTTAGTTTCGCGCGCTCTTTCTTGCCTTTTCGCTTCTTCTTCTCTCCTTGCGTCTCAGCAGCTCTGTGTTTCGAGCTTGTGTCCCCGTCAAGTGACCACGAACCCTCATAACGTGAGCCCACTCGAGAGTGCAGAGTCTCGCGGAACTCCTTCAAGCGCTCAAGTCGTTTCGGATCCCAGCTTTTCTTCGCTTTGCCGCCTAGATAGATCAGAGTATGTCAGCAACGGCGACGAACGCACACGAACCTTTGTCAATACGATAAGGTGCCAATTTCTTTAGACCAACATAAGAGTTCAACTCAGCGTCTGTCGCAAGCAGAATTTCAACAGGCGTGAGACCATAATTTTCACTCGTCGTGGAAGTGTAATGAAACCGCGTGGGCATGTGGGAGGTCTGCAGGACTTGTGCGTGAACAGTCCCATTCCGAAGAGCTGAACAGACTCACTATACCACTGAACCCGAGCCTATTCACCACTTCATCCATGTATGCGTCCACCTTGCGTTTTCGCTCTTGCTCTGTACCTTTCCACTCTTCGTCATCGACTTCCCTATCCTCCCAACCTCCACCGGTATCCAAGTCCGCGTCCATCTCATCTACGTCAACTCCAGTATCCTCATCACCGCCGATCTTCCTGCTTTTCTTCTTCTCTTTCTTCCGCTGCTTCTTCAATTCTGCCTTGGACTTGATTGTGGGTGGAACAATGTCGTCAATGTTAATATCCTCTTCCCAGACTGGTTTTTTTGTATCATCATCGTCCACTATACCCACATGAGTCAGGCAGAAATCAACAACAGTAAACGACATTACCGATGTCATCATTCTCAGCGTACAGTTTTGCCATTTGTGCATCGTGTTTCGAGGGGTCCCAGTCGGCATCCAGATCGAGGTGGGCGAGAGCTATCAATCATTTGGATCAATACCCAACGCATAAGTAGGTAATTGAGTTAATCGGTACGACAAACCATTTTGCAAGATTCAAGACTCACCTTCATCATCAATGTCGTCTATGCCACCTTCCGAACTGACCATTTCGAGTTTTCTTCGCAAGTCTTTGGCTTTAAGTGCTTTCAAGCGTGCTAACTCCTCCTTTCTTTGTTGCTTTTTTGACTTCTTGCTGGAGGTATCTTTCCCAATCACTAGGGTGTCCTCGTCGTCTGAGATTTCCTCGGTAGCCGCAGCCTCTGCTAATATGCGTTCCCTTCTGAACTCTTCCCTTCGCGTTTGAAGTAGTTCCTGTTTTTCCGCTTCTTTCCGCTCTTTCTTCCGAGAGCGAGCATCTTTTCGAGTGGTGGACTCTCGCCGAGCGGAAGCGACATTACGAGGATAGGATGTAATAAGTGCACCATTCCTGTACGATCGACATCAACGTCATGCAAAATATTGAACTAGGTGTAGACAGGGCGCCTGGTCCGCAAAAGAACTCACGGTTCCTCGAATCGAAAGTTGTACGACGTCTCAAACGCGTCTGCGAAGTCATCAAATGACTCCTCGTCAGAAAATGTCGCTCCGTGGGCTTCTCCTTCTCCGCTGGCCGAGTTCTGTTCTATATCTGCCGGGTCAGTTTGAGATTTCGCAGACTTCCCCTTTGACGCTTTAGATGAAACGATTTCATTATATGTGGGGACACGTCGGTTCGAGTGGTCTATCCACCCTCGGTTGAAGATATAACTGCGAAAAGCGTCAATGGTTACATCACAAACGAGACCATGTCCCCATCTTCAGGGTAGTAGGGCATGGATCATGAGGGAATTCAAAATCACGTACTTCATCAGGAACTCTTGATCAGTCTCTTTCTTGGACTTTTTGTTGCGTATTTCCGTAGTTTTATCGCCTTGTCCCTCGTCTTTTTCTTGTCTCCCATCCCTTTCCTTCTCTCGTTCTTTTTTACCTTTCTTCTTCTTTCTGTCGCGTTTTTTGTCGTCTTCTGCAGCCTCAACACCTTCCGAGATACTAGTATTTGGATCCACAGTGACGATGCCATGAAGGTCCTCGCCGACCTCTCTCTCCAAGAATGCCCTGTATTCCTCCGCTTCCAACTCGATCTCGTCACATGTACGTGAGCGTGGCACAAGTAGATCGTCTTCGTCCCCTAGTCCCATAATCACATGAAGAAAGCAATACAGTCAATATCTGGTTATCCTCGTGTCCGAAATTAAAAGTAGGAGTACCTTGTTTCTCCAAGTCAATCGCGCCATGGAACGCGGCACGCGTTTCGGAGCGGAGGAGCGCTTGTTCCTCAGTGTGCGTTAGTGGACGTGGTTCGGGACTGGGTGAGCGTGAGACCGAGCCAACGTCTGCGAGTACGTCTGCGAGTGCAGCCTCCCGGATTGTCAGTGGCTTTGACTGGGATTCAAATAGGCATGTCAGACGAGGGGCGATTACGAGTCAGGTTTGGATCTTCCGCACTTTTTCTTTTGTTTTTATTCTCGCCGCTGGGGCCCTATCCTGCGTTCTTGTATGTTCCTCTACGCAGAAGCAATGAATTCTCGCCTTAAAGACAAGGCCATGAGGTTGCCCAAAGACATGGCCCGCTAGAGATCAGACGCACCTTCAAACACCCGTCGTTCACCTTCGTATATGCCCGGGTCCTTCTTCTTAATTCGCGCTAGTGTTCGGAGAATAGCAGCATCCACCGCAGGCGTGAGCTCTTCACCATCCGAGTCTTCTTCCGTGTCTTCAGAATCTTCAGAATCCTCTACGTCCGATGAGCCAGAGTTCGGATAGTCGGGCCCATATTTCTCTTTCACTGTACCGCGAGAATATGCGCGTCAAACCGATCATTCCAAAAGCCAATCTCATAAAAAAACACTTGACGTACGCTTTGAGAGTTCCTCCATCTCTTTCTTGTATTCAAAGGCTTTCGCATAGTGTTCGTTTATCGTAAGGGTGTGTATGCCGTTTGTCTCCGAGTCCGAATCCGAAAGCATGGTGGGTTCTCGATACGATCGCGTAGCGAGTGCTCAATGGAATACTGAAATTGGTTCCAAATTGTTTGTACTTGTTAGGATCACAAGCCTTTGCCAAGTATGGAATTCAACTCCATCCTCAACTTGGCTACAAGCGCTGTAGACGCGCGAGTCTTCCATCTGCTCGCGAGTTAAATCCAACGAGGGAATCCTTACCTTATCCAAGATCCCAGTATCGCTGTTTACTCCGAATGCGATGACTCTCGGTAACTTTGCTCTAGAATAATTGAACGACGTTCTATGCGCCCGCAGAGATTACTCATTCCCACCGCAATCATATTGAAATGAAAGCACTTCCGTCAAAGCTTTCTCACGACTATGTCCCACTACCAAACAACTACCACAATAAAACCGTGGCAACCAACTTCAAGTAAAGTCGGGATGCTTCGTCATTACTAGCAGTGGTCACCCATTGTAGAAAGAAAGCATACAAGTGCAACATTGAACATGCGGTCGGTATGGGAGGTAGCCAAGACCAAGAAAGATAAAGTTGCATCTGCGGCCGCAAAGCTGAACATGGTCTTCGCGATGGGTTTCGCGATTGTTGAGGTCTCGACGGCAACACGCGAAATGATATCGTTAGTGATCACAACAACCAGCTTTGAATTGAACCAGGACGTGGTCCATGGTGACAGCGGATGAAGAAATGGCGAAGAGACCATCGCATGCCGCTCACGGCGCGTGCGAACGGGGCAATCGATCAGCGGTAAAGCAAAGTAGACCAAGTTCGGCGAAACAGGGGGATCGTTAGAGCGTGATCCGTGGAGATTTGAAAATGCCCGCATTTCAAGTTTTAATTTACAAATATTTACATAGAGATGACACATATATACTGCTCTACATATGTAGACGCATGAAGTGTTTCAAGCACGAGTCTTGCACAAAGTCTAGAGTTCAACGGTATATATCAGCACCCGTGCATACGAATGGGATTATGTCTTACCAAAACTATCGTTCGGATCGCACGAACAGTGACCCTTCCTCCAATCCGATCCCTGTGGACAATGTTGGAATGGACTGTGTCTGTAGCCAATATCTTTGAAGAAGTGGATTTGATCCTCGCCAGCGAACAGTGACACTGCTATGCTGTGGACGGGCGCATCTCCCCAACGCTTATGCAGGGTGAACATCACGAAGATTAGCATGCACAAATGCCCACCTCATAGTAGAATCCCCCCTTTTCCTCCAAGAACTCGAAATACTTCATATATGCCTCGCTTCTCCAAAAGTCCATGTCGGCTATCTCAAAGTTGCTCCAAACTGCACGGCATACATATGAGTAAGCTGAGTTTACACCCGAAAAATCCCCTTACAATGGCATAAATTATAAGTTTCGCCAGCATTATCTGACAAGAAATCCATCGAATTTTCCGGGTGCAGGTATTGCGGATTCGCTGCAATAAATTCTATGCGGACCCCAGTAAACATTTCTTGTGGCATTCAGACCATGTTTCGTACCTTGGACGGAGCTCCACAGTGTGGGAATTGTCGGTTCCCAGTCCGGCAGAGCTATCGTGAAACCTGAACGAATGGAGAATAAGTGGAGCATAGCTTGATCAATGATGCACTGGTATATACCGTAAATCTTGTTGTTATCCTCCATGAACAAAAAGGGGTCATAATCAATATCACAGAAGTACCTGACGTCAGGCCTAGACAATGTCAAGACGAATTCGATTTCTTCCAACGATCACTTACTCTACTCTCCAATACCACTTGTAAGGTTGAAGTAGTTCGTGCCGGAAAAAGTACTGCGCGATAAAAGGTCAACGAAATGCCACGCCATCTCTGAACGAGTACTTACTCCAGAGTTGAAACGGCACATATTGCGATATCTTAGGGAGATGGCTATGTATCAATCCGCTCATGTTGAATGAAAATGTACTTACGAGACACTGCCTGAAGATGCACTGGGTTGAGTGCGATGAACATGGCGTCAGATTGATTGAACGCACCGCCATATATGATATTCTGTTGCACTAGCTTGTCACGTCCCTCTTGAGCACGTTTCTCGTCTATCCAGTCCGGCTGAAACCAGTGTTCATGAGGGATCACGCCAAATGAGATGGGTGCGTTGGTCAGAATGGAAACGCGTCTAGTACCGTCAATATGCAACACCAAATGAACATGGTTATGTAATTACCTTTTGAACTCGGAAGAGAATTCTACATCGTTCAACAAAACCCAGGGATAATTGAATTTGCGGTTGAACTTTGATTCTACTTGTTCCATGCTTTGAATGACGCCATCCAAGTCGCCGTTTCGCGCGAGAACCATGAGTGTTGCGTTAGCGCGCCGAGGTGACAAGTCATTGTTTGTGATTTTGGGATCAATGAAGAGATGTTCCGGAGGGACTGGAGAACTCTCTTGTAATGCTGGTGACGGAATGGCATCTTGAGATCGGGAGAGGTTGTGAGGAAGAAGGGGGCTATCGAGGGTAGCGAAGGTAGCACTTTCATGATTCCAGTGAACCGGGTAACTGCTCAGAGTGCCTGCTCCGCGTCCCAAAGTCAAGTAGAAGCATAGGGCGAGCTAGGAGGAGGTCGTCATTATAGAGGATACACACTGCGGGGACAAACTTACTACGATCGTGATTGCGAGTAGACTGGATCGTTTCTGCGAGGCCGTCAACGGGAGGGGCATTTTTTGGGAAAGAAGAGTGGGTCGAGGGGTGATATATTGAAGGCGGGAACGATGATCCCCCACCTATAACCGCAGGTCTGAGAGGGACTCAGGGAGTATGATTCCCGCGAGATAAATATCAATGCCGCGGCGTAGCCTTAGGAACATGATATTCCTGTCGGAAGCGGATAAAATAGTAATATCCTTCTGTGTAACACCTCTACAAGGCCCGCCAGTATCGTGATATAGGCAACAGCAAGACTAATATGATGTTTAACGTCATGACTAGCAGTGCCTACTCGTGGCAACACGGCGCCGTGTGCATCAACCTAAATTTAAACTCAGGGGACTATGGAAAGCTGGACAATCGCGCTCGAATGAAAAAGGAAATTACGAAGAAACCTATGTTCAAGGTCCGCACGTTAGTCGCCCTGTTTACTGCCTTGGGTGACAATGAAGGGACCAGTAGCAGACCAAGAGACAAGCGCTCAACGAAGCTCAACGTGAAAAGAAGATCCAACGCAACAGGAAGCAAGGACGAGAAGACGGAAATGGATCTCCCGTGACCAATACAGTACGTCGGACCGTTAAAGTCCCACAGGCGTCAACGGCCTTTGCCCCAGAAATTAGCGTTCTGCAGGCCTGTACCGTGTTTACCAGGTCCAGGAGTATCTGTGGAAACGAGCAGTGACGGACCGGCAACGTCGGTGATTCGCTGTGCGGCTGCTGGGTTCGGGACTAGGGGCCACAATCTTAGATCCGATCTGTTGCGTCCGCGTTGAGTCCGGATATGCAGGCAAAACATGAGAACCACGATCGCATCCTTAAGCTTCGTGCCTTCGTGGCGGCGATAATTGACCTTGCTGGATCATCATCTTCCATGACTGTGAGTACGGAGATCTGTGTCGGAATCAGATTGAAGGGAGCTATCTTCAATGATTGTAGCACTTTTGTACTACGTATGTATATACTACGTCGACATTATTTTACCACTTTCGTCATCGCATAAATCTTACTTGGATAGCCATCCACTCGGAGTCTCATTAGTATTGCGCTAATGGATTTGGGACTCGCAGAGCCCCGTTTGACATCTCTCGCCCTGCCTCTCGACCAGTCTCTTTGTACGTTTGTTTGTCCTTGAAGCATTATTGCCGGCGAGTCCAATGTAGAGAACCAGAGTAGGGATGGCAATTCTGGCAGATTGATACTCAATGCTGTCACTTCCAGGTCCAGTACTCATTGCCCCTGATGCGGGAGCTTATCGGTGCGTCGAGTTTCGCAGGTGATGGCTCAAAACTGCATCGTCTTGGCTCGATAACCGGGATTATATTGCAAACCGAAACTTGATCGGATCTGCTCAGTAGTCGATGTCTCGGCACCTACAACAGGGATCCGTAATACGCCATACTATTGCGTGGGAGCGCTCCCGTTGATGCAGTCGTCGTCAATTTCCCGCTTCCGATTGCGTCATGACCTATTTTCATTTTCTCGACGTTGCTGCGCAGTTCGGACGTTCTGGCGCAAAGAGCGTAAGGGGTTCTTGCCATCACCGAGCACCCTTGTCTGTATCGTTCAAAACGGTGGGAAATAAGTTGGAGGTTACGCTATTTGCCTACCTGTCTGATCTGCAAGATCTCGGCCGGGCCTGGTTCCATGCTTAGCTCCATTGTCACTCTCGTGTTGGATGCATTCGGTGGTCTGCTGTTTACTATTTACAATGTTGCATTGTTCTGACCATCATTCTAGGAGCGTTTCCCAGGCATGGAATGCGAGGGAACTAAAATACATGCGCCTTCGCATTGACGAGATGCATGACAAAGAACCCGGTCACATAAGGTGGCAGAACTCCAGAGAATGGCGCTTCAATCATTTCCGCAAAGACACACAATATTCGTCAGATGACGAATGATTAGTGCAACAGTCAAGTACGTGCGGTAAGTGCATGATTATTCTTTCTTTAGAGTGCTCCGACGCAGGTAACGACAACACCAAGTAGCTTTCCACTTCCGAATTCATGAAATACGGGTTAGATACCAAATGTATTATGATTTTCTTGCTTGCTTCCCAGTCAAGTTGCACTGCGGGCCCATTCATACCAATAAACGCATTTCATTTCTTGTCGCTGGGTTATGGATTCGAATTTCAGCTGGAGCAGAATGGAGCTCGCTGAATTCGATACCCGGTGACATCATTCCCTTCCTATGTATGTCACAATCATTTTTTCACTCGCACCGTTCACCTCTGGTAGCTGAGGCATGTCAGCACTCGATGTGCTTCTCACGAACTCAGTAAAGAAGGGGTGGTCAAGCCAAGTTGAATTCGGTGGGTTTCCATTGGATGCAATAGTCATAGTCACTATGTGCTCGAAGGGCCAGTCCCGAGCCCCTCGCAGCTGGGAGCCGTTCCGTTGTATCCCTTCCAGGAAATAGGTTGCGCTGTTCTCGAAGATGAACTCCATGGTGATTTCGTGAGTCGGTTAAGGTTTGGTTTCCCCCGCTGCTCCTCAAACAATGTACACCAGTGGATTTGTGCTATTCATATGTGGATATATGAGCGTCCATTCGAGCTAGTGCCCTTCAATCAGAAGAAGTCAGACGCACAAAGTACCCCCGACGTTATACGCAACGAGGCGTTATGCTGACGGTCCAAAGAAGGGAAGGACCAGGGGACGTCGCGAACGCACGAACCTTGGCGCTTCGAGTTTCCGATGAACCGTTATCTTTCATTCTCATGCATTACAGGATCTATATCGTCAACGACGGCACCGCGATCAACTTTAATACCGCCCATGACGACGGTGGCTTTTACGACGCACCCGTCAACCGAACCGAGCGGCAGATTGAGAATGTGACATGAGTGTGAATGTGTAAGGTATCTTGAAAAGAGTAGTAGCCGTTGACTGTAACATGCCATCTGACTGAAAATGCGTGCAGGTATACGACTCCACAGTAGTACCCATTCGATTGGCATGCGAATCGCACTAGATCCTTTGCGACTGTTGATCACAGGCTCCATAGACAATGAAGGAACAGTGGAATTGCACCTCTGAGTTTGCATTATTGCGACGGACGTGTAGCTCGACTCGCCCGATTATCAACGGGCACGTACGGAGATCAACGAAATAAAAATGCATAGATTGACTGTTCCCACAACCGAAAAGAACAAGACGCATACATGTAAGCCGCCCGTGTCCGGTGCGATGACATTTTTGTACCAGCTTCATGTCATCATGCGGCGGAACAATATCAACTGCGCTGTTGCGCTTGCCTGACTATTCTTCATCTCGTTGTCGTTGTTTGACTTGGGGTAAAGTCTTCGTGATATGCAATACTGTGTCGTGGAAATGAGGGTTGGTGGAGAGACTGGACTTTCCGCTGGATCCGTATATCACACGCTCTCTGCGATGCTGGCGACGGAGCCGTCGTCATCCAATGTAATCCAACGAATTCAATATTATCAGCTACAGTACCACATCGACGGCCAACCGGCCAGCTTGCCGAGTATCAAAGTCGAGAAATTGATGTTCGTAAGGAGCGTCAGAAACTGAGCGCCGGTGCCGGGCGTGAGCATAAATATGCTGAGTTGACCTTGTGTATCTTCCTATACTTCGCCAGCGTCGACGCACGCATGGGCGTCATTGGGCGATAACTTTCATTCCAGGTATCGCCGGAACTGGTAGATGTATCAGGAAGTTGTGTATGACTCTGCATCGCCACATTGAAAGCTGCAAGTGAGGATGATGCGGGAAGAGCAAGGCCAAGTTACTTAGATGTTATTAGTAAGAAGGGCAAGGAATGAAAAAAAAACTCACGCCCCGGCGCTTGTTCAGCACCAGGTAGGACTATCGTCGAGCCCTTGGCGCGACATTGCCTCTCGCGATAGCTATTATACTTGCACTACCGTGAGCGGGATTTGCAAGAGCAATAGGAGGAAACTTCCTTGGAATCTCCATGTCTCTTCGGCTTGGTGACGTATGATATCAGTTCGGCGGTGGCAGGGTAAAGACGAATGCTTACCACGAGGGGGGGAGATGAACATCCGCGTCCTGGAACTGACACACATCTTCTAGCGTGGCTCTGTCCATGCATTGCGATAGCTCTTTGTTGGCGATGCGATCCTCCTTGGTTGCGGTTGAGCGTTATTTGCACTTGTTAGGATCCCAAGCCAAGAGTAACCCTAACCCTAACCATATTGAAATGTCACGTATTCTTCTTGGCACGGTAAACGGATCAAATACATGTCCCAGAAGACATTTCGGGAAGCAGAGGCTCGTTTCCGCCCCGCCTCCACCTGCGACGAGCTGACTCCCTCCAAGTTGACCTACGACCGCGCAGTCGAACTCGAGTTGGCCGAAGAGCTCACCTCTGCATTTCGCCTGTACATCGAGGCATCGCAGGCTTTCCTTCACCTATCATGTTCTGGAGTAGCCACCCCGATCCAGGCACGATGCAGGGCGAATGCGGAAAAAGCCTTTCAACGAGCCGAAAAGATCAAGAAAGCCAGTAAAACCGGTGTCGTCGTGGCGCCTATCGACTCTTTTGGAGCCGGCACGTCTGTCAGATGCGTGGCACGGGCCATCGTCTCACCCTTCAGCAGATCATCAAGCCTATATACTTCGAAAGTCTGTCACAGTCAACGGCGTGTGTTACCCTCTTTGGACCGACCCTGTCCATTTGCCATCGGACCCAGAGACCCGTTACTCGTACGCATATCCTCGATGTTTCGCATGTTCCTCACTATTCCGATGTCAGCGATCCGAACGGCCAGCCGCCCATCAACGATCCCATAGTCACCACATGGAAACGACCTCTCAACTACTCCTACTCCCGAGATATTTCTTTATCTCTGACACCCGCCGACATTGACCAGAACATCATCAACGATTGCTCAGTCTGTGCTTCTGTAGCCGTCTGCGTCCAACACAACCAGAGATTCAATTCTAGGGTATGTTTTTCAGCCATCCCATCCGTACTTTTACTGTGGACACTTTTAACTTTTGCTTCAATCATTTCAATTCCGCAAAGCGCCTATACTAACGTTTGGCTTTCGCTACTCTGTTTTCAAAGTTGTTGCTCTCGTCACTGGTTCCCGGAAATCAGCCCGGCAGATATGATATCAAAGTCTATCTGAATGGCGACTACAGACGAGTATGTAGAGTGATTTTACACCCATGAACCGCGGCGGTGACAATACGGTTAAATTTGTCATGGCACATTGCAGATTTGTAAGTATCGATCGATGGCTCTGGATCTAGAATTCTAACGTTTCCTTCGTCCCGTTCGTTCACCCCACAATCGACTGCCCTTTCACTCCCGTTCCGTCTCAAATCTTGTACGTCGTCGGCTCTGAAGCTATCGACGACTTGCTTCCCTTTGATGACACCGGGCGCCCTGTAGGAATTTCATCAGGACGAAAATCGGTCGTATGGCCGGCTTTGATCGAGAAAGCGGTATGTCGTCCTCCTCTTTGCACGACATAAGTTTAATGTTATTGCGTCAGTACATGAAGCTGATGGGAGGATATGATTTTCCTGGGTCGTAAGTACCACATAGTTTTGTCACTTACGAAGCTTACCTCGTGTGATATGCATATTTGATGACAGAAACTCTTCCATCGATCTACGGTATGCCGTCTCTTGATCTGCTGAATGAAGGATCCAACGTGGTTTAGGGTACTGACTGGATGGATTCCTGAGCATGTCGAACTACAGAGGTGCGTTCTAATTATTCGTGATTTATTTTGGGAGACTTTCCGAGCTCCTTTGCACTTCAGATGTTACTGGTACTGATGGCGACTTTCACAGTACCTCATTCGAGAGGGAGAGGACCTGGGAAAGAATAGCAAATGGCTTTCAGAAAGGTGGGTTTTCGATCGCTCTACTGGCAGCAAGTTTCTCTGAGAATTCGAAATAAAGGCCGCTGTCTATTAAGTGTAGGAACGGATTTCAAGACTATGCAAAAAATCGAAGGGGCGAAATTGTTACCTTCGCATGACTATGCTGTCGTTAGTAAGTCGGGAGCCATTATCCCCGCGTTACTGTGCTGACAAATGACCAACGCCAGATGTTCGAGAGACAAAGGGCGAGCGATGGATAACATTAATAGATTCGAGGGTATCTGCAATTAGCATAACTCGTGTCGGCGGCGAAAATCACTCGAGCTCGGGAGGCAATTCGCGTGAGTGTTGATAATTGCGATGATACGCAGTTGAGTCATCTTCGTGACTAGGTATGCTTGATATGCGATGGGATGATATATGCGCAACGTTCGAGGGCTTATACCTGTCTTGGGATCCCGGACTCTTGCGGGATGGTACCCATCTGCACGGGTTAGTTTTGCGGGCCGTCTTGTCCCGAAACGGAATAATGCTCACTTATTGCAACGCAGTATATGGAAACCAGTCAATTCGGACGATAAAGAGCAAAGTGGGTTCGTTTTTTGCGCTTCTTGTATGACCAACTGAAGTCTTTCAGCATCCGTTCGGCATCTGCGGTTGCTTTATGAGTGCCAGCAGCTCTCAGCTGGAAACTGGGACCCTTTGGACACCAGCAAAGATATATGGGTCCTTCTATCGAGACATCTCTCGTACACTCACAGGGGAGCCGAGTACATTTCCTTGACAGTACGTCCCGAAGACGAGGACAATTGGCGGGACATTTGGGTGAAGACGGGGGATACGGGAGTGAAGGTATCTCGATTCGTGCTTTTCCGTCGGGATCATCGGCGTAACCCGTCTTTTCTTAGGGCACGTATACCACTTCCCCACATGTGTTGGTGAGGACAAGGATTGGGGAAGGGCTTCCATCATCGTCAGCTGCGTTACCCGCCGCCAAGATTTCGGGTGCTCTCTCTATTCTTGCCAGCTACGACGGTCCATTTGAAGACGTCTTCTTTACCGTGAACGTGTTCTGTGGTACAGATGTCAAGGTACGGTGGGACCAAGATGCCGGGATAGGAGACTCTATCGGTCCCAGAGGAGTTGGATTCACGATGAAAGTATGGCTCGAGTGTCGACCCGGAGCGTATATGCTAATACTCATCCGTTGGACAGGTCGACGGCGCATTCATCACCAAAAACGCGGGTGGGAATCATTCGCACCCGACGTACATGCTTAACCCACAGTGGCATCTTCGTATCTGTGACGAAATCCTGCGTTCGAGTGTGTTATCATCTAGCGGGAGGGCGTCGCCTCAGAGGGGCGCCATAGGTAGCTCCAGCGTGGCAAGCAGAAGGGACAGAGCAGGGAAGAAGTCGGCTGTGGTGTTGAGTGCGCGGGGGCCGAGAGACGTGCCGTTGAATGTGACCGTCGTCTGGTCTTCCGGCGAGCGTATCGTCGAGTGAGCATGCCTTGATGTTCTGTTTTAGTCTGGGTGCCCATGCCACTATATAGACTGGCGCAAAAGGACGTGGTCGCTTCCTCTGGAGCATATACGTATGGTCAAGCACGAGCGTCGGCGGACATAGCACGTAAGTCCCGACGTTTCTCTTTTCCTCGTGCTTTGGTTGCACGAAGCTGATGGACTGTGAAGCGGGCGACTACACCGTGATCGTTTCTGCGTTCGAGCCGGAAGTTCATCTCGGACAATTCACGCTCAAGATTGAAAGCGCACGCCAGTTTGACCTTGTTCCTATCCAGCAGGAAGGGGCGGGGATGTATTCGAGGGTCTCCAAGGGTGAATGGTGCGTGGCGACGGTATCTACCGGTGACACGGAGCGGCAGCTCACAGACAGACAAGGAGTGAATGCACCGCTGCGGGAGGGCCGAGCCATGGACGGTATCATTTGAATCCGATCTACGAAGTCCAGCTTTCGTCGACTGCAAAGCTCAGGTGTGTCGCATAATTAATTGTCTTTTCTACTTCCTGACATCTTTTGTAGCGCTCGCCTGCAGCTCACTTCACCTGCACCCACCGCCACGCTCAACCTCTCCCTCTTTCCTGCATCATCATCTGCCCCTCGAACACCCGCCCTGGACCGGCTGCTAGCGTCATCGGGCCCTTACAGCGATGCCCTGGCTGGAGTATGTATTTCGGAGCGTACACTTAGCCCAGGCAGGTACTGGTTCGTCCCATCGACGTTCGCCGCGGGCGTACATGCGTCATTTCGATTAGTTGTTTATTGTTCCGATCAAGGCTGCATCGTCTCGAGGTGGACATCGTGACACGTACCATAGACACCACAGCACTACCATCATCTTGTATCATCTTGTATCACATTTTGACATTCGACCATCACGGGGCCAGGTGTGGGCACGTCAAGCATCGACAGGTTGGAAAAAGGTGAGAGAAGGAAATCATTGACGCGTTTGAGGGTCGTGCGGGACGGGTTCGCTCGTGGACAGCTCGATATGATCCAGTGAAGACGCATCTTGAGCACGTCCTTGGCTACGATCGAACGCGTGAGACGGTCGCTCCAGATTGAACTCTTTGACGAGCACGTACACACGTCGTGCGCGTCGGCGCGTGGGCAACACGATCCATCGTTGCGGAAAAACAAGGCAAGGGAGGTGAGAGCGACGCCGACGCTCGCGTCCGTCCCGGTGGTGCATGCGATGCAGACGGTGCGGTCATGCTGGAGGTGGTGCTGGATGAACGGGATTGCGCGGGGCAGGACGACGGTGAGAAAGTGATGCTGACCCTTTTTGCCCTCGGGCGCGTGGATGCGGAGCGTCGTCTCGGTGATGGGTGCGTCGGTCGGGGACGGGACTGGATCGGGGGTGAGATGGACAAAAGCGGTGTCGGGGTGGGCGAGGAGTAGATTGGGATGACGGAGGGAAGCGACGGTGGCGATAGCGATGCGTCCAGAGATGTGCTGAATGGGCGTGCCACAGGAAGGTGGGGCCGAGTCTGGGGCCGAGTCGGTGTGAGCCGAGGCCGAGACGAGTGATCGAACGAGGTTTGGGAGGTCTGAATGCGGGGTGGTCAGGATCTCGTTGCGGTGTTTCCAGTACAAGGTCGGCGTGAGGCCCTGGTGTGATGATCAACGACGGTGTCTAGAGGACGACAGAGTACGAACCATGCTCCAGAGCTCGTGGTCGTCCCCTGAGCCTTGGATATAAGTAAATCCCGAAGCGCGGCGTTCCAGACCATCCGTAACCTGTTTGGAAGCTGATACGCATACGATTGGGTAGAATGCATGGTCAGATGGAAAAGTGGGAAAGACGGTCGTCGCGGGTGTGATCCATATCGGTCGGAGTGGGTAGTCTAGCACTGGGAGTACGTAGGAAGAGGCCTATAGGATGATTAGTGTTCGAACTCGTACTCTGGATGGAATTACCGCTAGATCAGAGGCCCAGTCGTCGAGTCTGTGCTCGATCTGACTG